>OMNV01009496.1:32913-44518 GCA_900303265.1 Brotula barbata
CCCCCCCCCCCCCCCCCCCCCGCCATAAGTGAAAGACAGGAAGCGGATGGCTTTTGTCAGCTGATTCCACTCACTTGGTCACCAACTTTTAGCTTTCCTCTCATCTTCACCACCACCATATGTGGTAGCAGGCAGAGAAAAGCTACATTTGACACACCTGTACACACACACACACACGCACACACACACACCTCCACCTGACAGTAAGTATGTTGTGAGTGTGTTTGTACCTGCTGACTCATACAACTGAATCATCTATCCCACACCCTGCTCAGGTGAAGGGAGTGCCTTGCCTCGTCTCTTGACTTTACAGTGCGTGTGTGTGTGTGTGTGTGTGTGTGTCCGGCTCCAGATGGCTGGCTTAGCAGTAGCAGTTAAACGGTTAGTTGAGTGACCCATGGCTGCCCGCTGTCATCTGACCAAGTGGAGTAAAGTAAAACCAGCCAACACAAGTATGTCAACACCCAAGAGAAAGTAAATCTGCTGATGGTGGCAGTGGGGAACAGAAATAGAGATCGGATGACACAGAAAACCATTACAGAAGCAGAAAAAAAAGGAAGGGGTGTTCAAACTGTCAAATCTTACTTCAAAAAAAATCTGATTAGCATTAAGACTTTGAGAGAACGGCACAAGCGAGAGAGAGGAAAGAGGAGAGGGTGGAGAGAAAGAGCAGAGAAGAGGGGAGTCCTCATCTTTAGGCTGTGTGTGTGACATAACACGAGGGATGTAAGCGGTCGACTAAAGCCCCACTGCAAAGTATTTGATGTGATGAACAAAATTTTGTCAATTTGTGTTCAGCACCTGGATTAAAACGCTGGGTTGTACTATCGTTTCACTACACATTCACACAGACACTGGACGGGGAACCTCGTCTGGTATTGCCCTAAATGGTTAAACCGATATGCATATCAATGCGGTTGTCAGTCCATTGTCTGTGAGAGGAAAAAGGGAAAGTCTTTTGCTCCATGCAAAAGACTTGACAGGTTCTAGACTGAGAAACTTGAATGCCGGGAGCCAAGTAAGGCAAGGGAGTTGGTTTGATCCCAAGTAAACCAAGGGAGTTGGTGTGCTTGGCTGAGAATCACCGACAAAGATAGTTTTGTTTTAACAGAATATGTAGTTGAATGGACACCAGATCTGCTCTTGGTGACAGATAGGACACAAAAGGAAGATGAAATTGTTGTCAGTGACCCAGGTGTCCTGAATGGGAGTGGGATTTGTAAAGAGCAAAATGACAACATATGCATATAAATGAACCCACAAGCTATAAAGGAGCCCAGGCCAAGAGGATTTCACTGAGCTGAAGTGAACGAATATGTGCTTCCACTGATATTACACAGTAGGATAGAAGTAAGGTTGTATTCATTGTTTTACAAACACACAATTAGATTAGTTTTAGTCTTCTACATCCACTCTGGTTTTTGATATCAATTAAGCAGCCCAACCAACGACACACTACAATTAAATCTCCACACATCTCTCTTCTATTACAAGGGCAGAACTGTTTCAATCCTCAACAAGGGATCAAGTACTCAAGTCGTCTAACCCCGGTCTGCAGGGGGAAATGGAAACTAGATCTGAGGAACTGGTGGTAACCATATGACTACTGCCGACAAGTCATCAAAGCACTGTAACTCCTACAGAGGCTTTTTAAAGGGTGTTTCTTTGAGGACAAGGCCAATGCTTTTCACCGAAACACAAGTGCCATTACAGCTGTGAAGTCTTCAGTAGTCCCAGTACACAGATGGCCACTCCATCTGATGCAAGTGTAAATATTTAGTTTTGGTAGGCTTATTAGGTAGCGCCCTACGCACAAGTATTGGAAGCTTAACAATATTATTAAAGGGTGTGCTGGGTAGACAACAGATGCAGATTGTGTGAAATTATTTAACATTTCCCAATGCCGTCACTGGTTAGTTCCTAATAGTCTCAGTTGAGTTTTTTTTAATCTATCTGGTCATCACAATTGTACTTTATAGTTGAGAGTTCAGACATAACGCCATCAAATTCTAACGTCCTCGTGTTCGACGCAGCAAATGAGCTCAGGAGAGCGAACGGCGTGCCGCAAACGGCTTAACTGCACGGATCCCGTGCATGATTCTCGTCAGCCAAACATACTTCATTCCAAACAACATCAAAACCTGTCCGGGCAGGAATTCATCAAACACAGAGCACCAAGCATAACTCGATAGCGTCTGCTTGCTCTCCTCGGCTCAGATTAAATGATTTTCAAAAGTCAATTTCTGCACTAGTCACGACTGTGTGGGAATGAGAGATCCCCTGGCGCAACTACAAGCAGGAAAACAGCCAGACACAGGTAGTTTGTTTGTTTGCTCTGTGCTACATGGAAGAAGCATTTGACGGTATGAAGATATACTTCCTCAGGCCACGTTGTCTCATCATCACATGCTGAATGATGCTCTTGTTTGTGTGACACTGTTGCCAAGAAATCATACACATTTAATTGAAAAGAGTGGCAAATGTTTTCAGTATCAAAGATGTGTTAGTTCCCACGCAGTCAGGCTGCAAGAAAACATGGTTCTTCTTACCGCAACTGCCTTGTTTCCTGCACGCGGGAGCCTTTATGATGATGACTCTGTTTACCTGGACAACTTCCTTATTTAACGTTAAGGAGGAAGGTATTTTACCGCAAGAAGAAAAAGAGAAGGCCAATGGTGTCTTCTTGTATGTATTACGACGCATGAAATAACGAACTGACAGTCAACAAAGGTTAGTCGCCGTGTGTACGGGAATGCTCGGACTGCCGAGCCTGCCGGATTCACATTCATTCACCACAGGACGGCTTAAAACCCACATCAAAATTCACGACACGCTACAAGATCACTTCTCCTCCTTCTCTGCTGTTCACATTGGTTTGGCTGCTCTCGTCCATGCCTTTGCTTTTCCTAAGAAAACGTTCACCGTCATTTGTTTGTCTTCCAACAGGAAGAATATAAAATCAACAGGGTGTTCTAAATGAACATTTTATATTGCCCTCTTCCACGGAACCCTGCATAAACAAGACACAAACATGCGTGAAATATCACTTCCGTCATCCACCGTGTGTGGCCAAGATCAACTCGTTAATGTGTGTGTGTAGATGCATCTTTTTGAGACATATAGAGGCTTTTACGTTTGAAAGTAAGAGATGGCGTTGGACAAGGGTGGCTGACAGACAGAGCAGAAATACTGACAAACTGAAGAATTCAAATATCAGCAAGCTGATCCTCAATCTGTCCGTCGCCTACAGAGGAGAAATACACAACACAGAGCCCACATAATGTACACCCACATAAAGCTGGCCACCATAATCGCAGAAATTATGTTACGTTATTATCTGCCAACAGCACTATCATCATTATCGCATCATCCTGTCCAAAGTGCAATTCCTCTTCGTCTCCACCCATAATTACCTCCACCAAGGCGGATAGTTTCTGCAGGATTACTTGAATCAATTTTCATTAAATTTAGCAAACTGGCTGGACGTGATGCATGGAAGAATCCATTCAATTTTGGCACTGTAGTTAACACTTTTTCATTTAGTGAAAGTCAAAATCAAAATTGGTCTCTTGGATTCTTTGGGCCTCTGTGCATCCATCCATGAGGGTGAAGTCTACTTCAGCCTTTGTGAATATTTTTCCAAACGTTCTTTTGTATCTCTTCCTATAAATCTTTCAGTCCATTGTCACAAATTCTACAAACCAAGCCAGAGAAACCTCTTTTTTTTTATATTACTTACCATTTTGCCTTAATTAGCTCCCAAAGTTGAATGGACATGCCTCATTCTTCAAAAAGTGCTGCATCTCATGAATGGATGAACGAATGCACCTATTGTAAACTTGTATTCGTTGAGGCATAATTGGAGGACTGTTGGGCCTTGGCAGAGGTAGCTGCCCGACTGATTGCTCTGCAAGCTCTATCAGTAATCTAATCAAACCTCCACTCAGCTGTTTCTCTTGAGCCTTCATATATTCAACTTGTATGACTCAGTGTCCCCCTGGTTATACTTTGCCCAGCCTATCATCATTCCTCTTTCTAAACGAGCCACAAAAGCCTGACTCGTCTGACTCTACATTCTATCAACTATTATTTCAGGTGCTCTGCTTGTCATTTACTCTTCATATACTTATATTAAAAAAAAAAAAATCTTTCACTTTTCCGCTTGGTTCGTTTATGATCGCCTAATTGAATCTAACTACGAGGAAACAACATTTCCTTGGATACACAATTGCTATTCGTCATGCCATTACTTTGGTACTCAGATAGTGAAGTGTGAACGACAGCGCACATGTTTTGTAAACACCTTGTGTTCAGGCCAAAAGTAAATCACGAGTGCTCGTTCTTGTTTTCATTCATAACAACTTCGCCCAACTGGTAGTGCGGCGCTGGTTTCTCGCCAGCAATGAGGATGACACGAGTTTCACACAGGATGTGAATGAGTGAATCGAAAGTGAAATTGCAGAGTATGAGTTAATCACTCCAGCAGCCTCTCTTCTCATCAAGTTACCTGGCAGGTAGCTTACACTAAGAAGCACAATCTGTTGTCATCACATGATGCATGAAGTCAGCGTGGATCGGGCAACGACCCCACTTTGAGGGCGGCCATATACATGCCAAATGCAATTAATATGTCTCCTTCCTGTGATTAATCCCCTGCTTAATCACCATGCTGTGCTCACGTCTATCTACAGGTTCTCCACTCTCCTCTATCCCCTCCACCGGTAACGTCTTCCCTTACCGTGACCGAAGCGCCTGCCAGGCAGCATCTACATCGGCATACAGGTTCTTCTCCGAGGGTTTGCCAGAACTGACCCCGTAGCCGGAATAGTCGTAGGAGAAGACGTTACAGTTGATCCGTGAGCCCAGGCCGATGTAGAAGCTGCTCATCTGGCCCAGGTCCACTGCATTGCCGTGGGAGAATAACAAAGTGTAACGAGCGTTAGGCGAGCAGCGGACGAACATACAGGCAATTCTGTTCCCCCTTGACGTGCGCGTCATAAAGCACTCGATGGCATCCTTCTCCCGGGCCGAGTACTGCCAGTCTGCACGCTCCGAGAGATGCAGCGTCCAACGGCTGCCGCTGTCATCGCACATGAGGCTATAGGTGGGTTCTGGGGGAAGGAAGGCCAGCTTTGAAGCAATCTTGCTTGGACATGGAGGGCAGCAGAAGAGGCAACACAGCTCACTGAGGGATAAGTGGTTCATCCTCAAAACACTGTGGAGAGAGAGTGGTGATGATGTCAACAAATGTAAATATAGAAACATGTTTATACACAATCACTGGATTGGAACATGGGAGGAGCATGCAAGGACTTAAGTCAAGTTTATTTATAAAGCCCGATGTCATATAAAATGTCTCACAGGCCTTACAGGCTCACATAACTAAGGTTATCGACCCAGTCCCAAGTGTTCTGGGAACACAGGGAAGAACTCCACAAAACCCCCTGATATCAAGGAAAATGGAAGCGATTACCGCTCCTCACAGGGTCAAATGTACATGTGCAGTGACACAAAGAAGATTTTCTTAATGACCATGAAGGGTGTGTGGGGTTAGGGTTCATTATCTTGTTTCGTTTTTAATACACTTTGAATCAGGTCTCCTCTATGGACATGTAGCCTCTTTCCTGCCAAGACCAAGCCATGAAAGCAATAAGAGATATAGAGCTTCTTCTCAGTCTACCCCAAGGCTCCACAACCACTCAGACAGTATTGACTTAAAAAGCTTCCCTATTTCACGCTGCACCTGGACCCCCACCCAGAGGCTTATATTTAAGTAGTAGTAAATTCAAGTAGAGTTTGTTTTTAGGTCAGTCCATCTTTAGATTTTACAGGGTTCTTCCTTTCATACAGTAGATTTACCTATAGGACTCAGTAAACCTGCTTTCTGGAACACGCCCCTGGAGATGTTATGACAGTGAAACTGGTATTGGAGACACCAAATCTGGTTGTTCAACGTGACAATATTTTACGGTCTGTCTGGAATACCTTGTAAGCTGCTGAGGTCCCTTTGAGGCCCCGTGTAATTGGAGACACAACTCCTCTTTTAATATTAAGGAAAAGACCATTATGTCAGGGTATGACAATGTGTTCTGGATTGTATTTCCAATGGAGGCACTTAAAGAGAAACATTGAAAGTGTGTGTGTGTGTGTTTGTTTGTCTGGTCAATACAAGCTAATCTCTTCTCCTTCAGCATGGTGCTGTGGCCTTAGAAAAAAAAAAATACAGATGATGCTATTTATTCCCCATATTTGTCAAAACAATCTATAATCTCCTATCCATGGAGGTAGATCGGAGCCCAACATTGTTTTAATGCAAAATGGAGGTGGGGGAGCAATCTGATCAAAGACATTCAAATTAATGAGGCTGGTTGTGGGAATTTACTCACAGCATGTTGTTGGCCAGGCAGCTTTTTGTAAATTCTGAAAGGCTAATTCGCCAAAAAAAAAACCCACTCAACGTACAAGTGTGTGCATCAGTATAAGTGTGTGTAACCCGTAAAACAACAAAATTCATCACTGCATCCTTACCTTGACGACGGCTGGACGTTTGTTTTGTTTTATTTTCAATTTTAAGGAGACACTTTTGGCTACCGTTGTCGTTACCGACTGCTATCTTCGCGCCGATCCAACTAAGTTGTCTTCTTCTCGATTGCAGGAGACTGACAAGGTTGTCGTCGGCCAGATTAACCTCTGCTCGCGTCGTGGTATTATCGTAGTCTCTCTCCGGGTGTATTTTTGAGCTGTGAGTTAGCTAATGTCAACCGCTTCGTCCTCCGGTCCTGACAGCTCCCCCTCCTCTGCTCGGTCTTCTCAACATATGGCCCTGAATGATAACGACGTCGACTCATTCAAAACAAATCACTCCATACGCCACCACACTGACACGAAGAAATCACAACAAAGGTCTAAAAGGAAAGAATTCGTGCCTAATGCCCGCACTGATTTGTCAAAGAGTTGCTTTAGCCAGACTCACTTGCCTCCGAAACATCACTGCTTAGGCGGAGGGAATCACTCAGTTTGTTATCTTAGGTTATGAGGAAGGAAAGGCGGTGACTGGCGTTTGTATTCACCAATAGCCAAGAGGTTAGTCCAGCTTCCCGCCAATCATATGAAATGTAGAGTATATATGGGCGTTCCTTGCCACACCGCAGAGGGGGGGACATAATTTTTGATTGACTCTTCAGTGAGCCAATAGTAAACTACTATTGCATGGTGTAGACCAATCAGTGCGATGGGAAACGTTTCCCATGTCTAACAACAGCCTCGCTGACAAATGATAATTTTCTTCAAAGTATTTTAGCGTCAATTGAGTTAATAAAATCAACAGATATATTTTATACAATGGATATATAACTATTTTAAGGATTTTGTAACATCACAAACAGTTTCAAATGTTGACCTCTCACGTATGCGACTTGCGCTTTAACTTCCGGTTTAATGCTCTTGCATGGCATTTTGCGGATCCTCTGTACATGTGTAGTTACAGAAAAGTGTAAATAAAATGAGTTCTCAGAAAGGTAATGTAAATCGATCAAGACGACAGAAGCATCAAAACACGATTGCTTTCAAAAACGACAAATACGGAGCGACGGTGCAAGTAAAGGTGTGTATGTGTTGTCTGTTTACTTATTGGGCTAACAAGAGATTGTCAACTCAGGCAGTAGTCCCATGTTACAAGCTAAACATATAGTTGTCAATATTGTTTTAAAATCGCACATGGGGACGTTTGATTTATTTTATTTGATCTTATATAAGTTGTTTGACAACGACCCCTCTAATTGACATGGTTGGGACAACCACACAAATACACGACAATGTGTATAGCATTTAAAGACTTCCAAAGTCAATCTTGCTACTATATTACCTTAATAACATTTTTTTTTTACTAATGGGCCTTTTCCCATTAGTAACCCATTAATAATTAAGTATACCATTTAGATTTATTTGTTTTAGTCATAGTTTCTAAAGAGGTTTCGATTGAAAAAAAATCCCAAAAGTGGATTATAGTGAAATGGGATTCTTGATTTCCCGTAAAATTCTGTTATTTTTCAGATGTTGTGGGAGTCAATCTATTCAGATTTTTCCACAAATACATCCTGGGTACATTTGATATATATGTATGCTTTTCACAAGAATATAAAATAAATCTGTTGAATTTATAAAGACGGGGCCAATGGCGGCAGTAACCTCAGAGTTTCAGAGATTTATTAGATGTGGCAACTGCAGTACTGAGGGAAGGATGTTCTAGATTTTATTACCTTTTATCAACACATTATAACATAACAACAATTGAAAATAACAATTAACATTATTTTTAGTTAAAGTTAGGAAAACAAAATGAACTTATATATGTATTATCAGCTGTACTATGTGACGATATACATGATAACATTTCCTGTTTTTATTTACAGAAAGCAAAATCGAAGATCCACGATGGGCTTTGCCAACACTGTACAGGTGTTCTGGAGTGGAAAGTCAAGTACAACAAATACAAGCCACTAACACAGCCTAAGAAATGGTGAGGAACAGAACAACAATTGACTCTGCATAATGCACATATTTTCAGTTGAGCTATAACTGCTCAAAACATGGCGTATTATTACTACGGTTGCAGGTTCACAATTGTACAGACTCTATTTTACATTAGTATCTAATAATTATTACATATTCATATGGACTACATGAAAAAGTGAATGATAAGAAAATATCATTTATATTTATATATTATTGTCTCATCACAGCTCCTCTGTATAGTATTCGTATCAATTATTTCAGCATTCTGTGTGTGTCCGTGCCTGTTTTCCTTTGTGAAAAAATGTGTACATATGCCAGTGTTCAAACTTCCTTTCCCCTTCCAGCGTCAAGTGTTCTCAAAAGACTGTGAAGGACGCATATCACATAATCTGCAAGCCGTGTGCTATACAGCTGGAGCTTTGCTGCAAGTGTGGGAAGAAAGAGGACATCGTTATTCCGTGAGTATCTGTGTGTGTGTGTGTGTGTGTGTGTGTGTGTGTGTGAGTGTTTATGTAGAGATTCAACGATTAAAGATCTGTGTCTTTTATGAGAGGGATGCACATACTGTAAATTACACTGCAAGTCTGCCATCTTCTGGACATGTGGAGCATTACAACGTATTCTGCAGTTCAGCATGCTGAGTTTTTTCTCTTCACTCATACATTACTGCTCACAGTTATTCCATTAATTCATCACTGTATTAAAACAGACGTCATGAATTTTACCAGTAAAAACATAAATCATTAACTGACTACAGTGTCTCTAATATGACGATTTACTGGTTTCATTGTAAATTGAACAGCCTTTGGTTTTTCTAGAGCTTTAATGCTACTAGCTACATTTAATAGCTAAAGTTATACTCTGACAATTTCCAGGTTATTGGTTGCTCACATAATTTCAGCACTCCCTTCTTCCCATCTGATATTCTCTTGATAGTTTTTTGAGGACCAGGCCAATGAAGACATGCTCATACATTTGTGTGTTGACTTCCGAGAACACAATAGTCGTGTGATGTCGAAGCACATGTCGTTTTTATGTCATAATTATGTTTTATTTGTGTAGGGTAAACCAACAAACAGACAACAAAGAAGACGAAGAAGACGGCCATCAGAAAGAGAAAGGACGGGGAAGAGGAGAGAAGGATTTGGATGACTTGGCTAGTGATGATGATTTTGATGACGAGGACTTTGGAGATGATGGAGATTGTGATGATGATGACTTTGACAGTGACTTTGAACCCAAGAAGACACAGAACAAGCCTTGCACGCTCCCAGATGTGTCTTGTGTTAAGATTAAAAAATAAAGATGATGTGCAGGTGGAATTTCTTGCATGTATTTTTTTTATGCATCCATTGAGATTGGCAGTGTCTTGGCAGGTGTCAATAGTTGTGTTCAAACTTCTTTACACAATGTTCATCAAGATAATCTACATATTTTTATAATGTATGTAGCTAACTGTACTGTAGCAAGATAACTCCATTCTAAAGATATGAAGAAACCAACTGTAGGTCATCGCCAAGTATTTTTTTTTTTACAATTTCTAAATATTGTAAGATTGGGTCTTTTTCTTTAAATTGGTCAATTTTGTTTTAGGTTATGATAAACCTTTAAACTTTGGGGTCAAACTCTACAAAATATCTTGCAGCCAAACATTGTTTGAAACCACATTGCTTCTTTTTATCATGTAATAGATAGCAAAATATCTGAAGACAGCGGATATGTCAAGATGAATTTTGGGGAAATGCAACCCAAAAGTATGTCTACACAGCTAGAATAAAGAGAACTTTAAGGGACGTTTGAGACAGAATTATCTAAACAATGATGGAATTGGATCAAAGGTCGCCAGTCACCAGTAGGAAAATATCAAACAACTTCTGGGTTGTTATGGTACACCCACATCTTAGTTTGCAGCCCACGCTTCCACCCTGTGCGATGTCACGCAGAGTGAAATGCTGTGTAAGCAGACATGTGCGTGTCCCCTGTGTGGATGTGGGTGTGATTCATGTTGGGGTTGACTAATTTATAAGGATCATGGGACACGGTGCTGTGAAATGAGCAGTTTTATTTATCCTTCACATGTTCGACTGTTAGGAAAATCTTTGAATGAAGCACACGTGAGTCATGCGCACCAAAGCAAGGGTTATTTAATGAATCCTGCAGCAGGGAGACAAGTCCGCACAACGATACAGAGTAATCCGCACAGTGATTCAGAGTTGTCTGAAGTCAAAGCGAGTTGCCTGGGTTTTTGTAGACCCAGGCTGAGTCAGGAGAAAGAAAAAGTGTGTTAAGACGTAATCAAAGCAACTCGTCTTGGAACTGAATGGTCTGAAGTTAAAACAAGTCAGCATACAGAGAGTAGAATCCGATTGGCATTGGAGTATCAGAATGAATGTCACAGTGCACTGTGTTCTTCTCTATGAAGTCAGTGTGTTTTGGATCATTGTCCTGCTGCAGAACCCAAGTGCGCTTCAGTTTGAGGTCATGAACAGCAGCTGGACATTCTCCTTCAGGACTTTTTGTTAGGCAGCAGAATTCATGGTTCCATTTACCACAGCAAGTCTTCCAGGTCCTGAAGCAGCAAAACAGCCCCAGACCATCACACTACCACCACCATACTTTACTGATGGTATGATGTTCCTTTTCTGTTACTTTTACTCCAGATGTAATGGGACACACACCTTCCAAAAAGTTCAACTTTTGCCTCGTCAGTCCACAGAGTATTGTCCCAAAAGTCTTGGGGATCATCAAGATGTTTTCTGGCAAAACTGAGACGAGCCTTTATGTTCTTTTTGCTCGGCAGCGGTTTTCGTCATGGAACTCTGCCATGCAGGCCGTTTTTGCCCAGCCTCTTTCTTATGGTGGAGTCATGAACACTGACCTTACCTGAGCCAAGTGAGGCCTGCAGTTCTTTGGATGTTGTTCTGGGGTCTTTTGTGACCTCTTGGGGTCATTTTGGTCGGCCGGCCACTCCTGAGAAGGTTCACCACTGTTCCATGTTTTCGCCATTTGTGGATCATGGCTCTCACTGTGGTTTCCTGGAGTCCCAAAGCTTTAGAAATGGATTTATAACCTTTTCCAGACTGATGGATCT
>OMNV01009497.1:0-26373 GCA_900303265.1 Brotula barbata
CGTCGCTCTTAAGGCCCCGCTTAAGCTCCAAGTCCTCCAGCTTCTTCCACAGCTCCTCCCGCTCTTTCTCCTTCTTCTTCTCACTGCAACACGGAAAAATGGAAACGTTACGCCGGCACAGCTGGAATGACAATTTGTCAATTTGTTTGGCAAATGACTTAAATACTCAAGTGTGTTTTCTGTTGCTTGGATTTTACTTGTAACTGAGTAAGTCTAAATGAGACATCTGTATTTTTACTCAAGTAAAACTTGATAGTTTATCTTCCACTGTTAAAAACACTGCAGTTATCCAAACACCATTGTTGCCCAAATCAACGTTGAGAGTAGACATTAAGTGTGCACAGTAAGAACAGAATGTTAGTTAGGGTAAAAGTGGTGAGGATCTTCATTAGTAAAGTAAACAAAAAAAAAGTCCTGCATGCCAATCGTGTCTGAACAAACCACCGACTGGTTTGTCATGATCACCAACTAATTGAGGGCGTTTGGTTTCATATGGATTTATTTATTCAAATCAAACTTTCTAATGTTTACAGACACATATTAATGATTTATTGAAGACATTTTTGTGTGTTATTCCCTTTCAGTGAGTGACTTTCTGTTTATAGTGACACTTCTACTACGATTCCTTGTGCTTCCGCTGCTTACAGCACTTGTCCTATTATAATTGCTAATAATTACATTAGCTGGGAGTGTGTGTGTGTGTGTGTGTGTGTGTGTGTGTGTGTCTGTCTGTCTGAGCACAGATAGCCCAGTGTGACTGTGTGTGTGTGTGTGTGTGTGTGCACTAATGTGCTAAGCATCTCCCTGTGGGGCTGAAGAAAGTATCGCTTCATTCATTAATCCTCCATACGCTCTGTCTGCAGATAAGCGTGTTAGCTGGATGCTGTGAATGCTAATGAATGGAATTTCTTACCGCTGGCGGTCTGACTTGTAAGTGGCTGTGAGTTCGTCAAATAAAGGACTGTTCATCTCCATGAAGGCCTTCAGTACGTTGTAGACTAGTGCCACTATTGCCCTGAGAGTGGGGAGACGGAGTGTGTGTAAATTCAAAGCTGCACACAACATGTTCAGATTCGACTGAATTGTCCTTGACAAGCACTTCATATTAGATATTGAAAAACACCTGAATCAAAACTAAACATAAGCTGACATAAGGAAGAGAGCTTTGAGCATTAATAAGAAGAGCTTGTGAAATAAAACAAATAATGCTGATTATAGTGCAAATTAACACAGACTGGTAAAAAACAAAATCTGGCACAAAGTTGAGGAGCACACTCACGGGTTCCAGTGCTCTTTGGAGATCCTGTAGAGGCTGGAGAACATGATGGGCAGGATGACGCTGGAGTTCTCTTCTATCAGGCTCATGATGTACTCGTTGTTCCAGTAGTACAGAGCTCGCTCTGCGACCTGTGGGCACAAGACACACATTGACGCTGAATATCAACAAACAAATTCTTCAAATATGACAACAGCTCGGAGTCGCATCTGTTTTGCATCACTGAAACCTAGAATACTCTCATCTTAAATGTATTACAGTAGTCCAAACGGACATAAACAAATAGAAAGGCAGCACTGAGAGCCATGCGGCAGTTTGGGTGAATCATCACTGACCTGGAAATGTGGGCTGGAGACACATCTGGAGATCTGTTTGAAGAGTGGCTCCTGGATCTTGACGAACTGCGTGGGTTCGATGACGTCCAGGATCTCCTCCAGCTCTCCTAGAAACATCACCTGAACGGGAGGATCCACGGGGGAGAAATGTTACTCCACGGAGACAAGAAAAAAATGCTTCCACCAAATAGCCCAGGCACTTTAATACACTTTACCTCTTTTTGACTGCAGGTTTTCGGCCAGAACTTCAGTAAGCCTCTGATGACCTGAGGGGCAGGGGGCGGGACAGACATTTAATCCTGGGTTCTGTCAATCAAACATCTGCTTCCTTGTGCTTTACTGTCTGAAAATGCACTTTAACTGTGATCTCCTTAACCATTAACTATTAATGTCTTCCTTAAAGGATCCTCAGTTATGAACACGTCACAACCCTTCTCTTCAGATGGGTTGATGGTATTTATACTTTTTGAGGCCTCTTATCTTGACTGTGTCAAGGATGAACGGTTACGGTTTCTATAGTTACAAAATAGATAAGTCACTAACAACATCCTGCCCTGCAGATGCTCATTTCTGTCTCTTCATACTAAAGTTCAGAACTCTGTCTGTCTTCCCGAGAGCGAGAGGAGAACTGTGGTGATACTCACTGGTTCTGTTAATGTTGGGTCTTTCTCTAGGAACTGTACAATGCAATACGCCAACTGCGGGGAGACAGGAGAGGAAACCAGAGGTCATCGCGTGTCACTTTTTACATGTAGCAACACAAAAGCAAAAGTAGGGCTGAGTTGACATAAGTGCAACAAATAGTGGCCACCCGTTGTATTAAGTCACCTTAGTGTAAACTCATAACAAATGCTGTTGCAATATGGGCCAAACATGGAGCAAAAATGAGTACAGCTTTATTCCTTTCCTGTTTGACTGATTAATCATTTACTGTATAAACTGTGCCAGTTTCTGGTGGAGGATTCGGGGGCGATGAATAGAGTCTCTGTGAGACACAGCAAGTTTTGGCAAGCACACATGGGCATGTCAAGCCATGACAAACACATAGGCAGGTTCACACATACTGACATTCTCCAAAGCCTGTTTGAGGCTCCACACCGTTTGTGATCATCAGCTCAGACAATCCTTTGTCTCCTGATTTTAGTTGCCACATACAAGTGCACACAAACACACTCACACAAACACTACCTGTGCGTGGAAGAGGGACAGACTCCTGACAGTGTGAAGGGGGATCAGCACTTTGACCAGAAACTGTTTATGCTCTGCTTTCAGTGGAAGAGCAAAACCGTTGATTATACTAGAAAGGGGAACAGAAAACATAAACATAAATTACACGTGAACACATGAAAGACGTTCATTATGAAAGGGACAGTCAGATCAATGGGAATCAGACAGAATGAGCTCTTTATAAGGACCGGGAGTCCTCAAGGATGAATGAGCAGAAAGCTGAGGGCTCAGGCTGAAAGTAACAATTTCATTTTTGATTTGATGTTCTAAGTTGAATTTTTTTTAAAAATCAACAAATCAAAAACAATAACATTCATTATCAATAAAGTGATGCATAAACAATTATGTGTTTTGTTTGACCCAGGAATGGAAAACCTGTAGGCATTTACTTTCAAATAATATGGAACAAAACAGACAAAAAAACTCTCTTAGTTAAGAATTTAGATGTGGTTTTGGCTTCATCAACAGCTTAATGAGGACAGAGAAGTGGATTCATGAATTCCTCCTGTCTCCTTTTCTGTATTAAAATCCCATTTTTAACTGTTCAACATCAAAACCGTTTGTAAATTCGAACATTATTTCTATATCGTGTTGTCGTTGTCATTTCTTATCTTCTATGTTCTTTTTTTAAAGATCTTAATCCCCCTACATTGGAGGATAAAAGAGCCTCGCTGTGAAGAAAAAACAGTTGGCAGATACCGCAGCTGATCTTTGTTCTGCTGCTTCACTCAGCGTTTTAAATGTTCCTGGCTAAAGGCTTCAGCTAACAGAGCAGAATGTAAATGTGCCTTCACATACCTCCCCAGGATCTCCAGCAACTCAGCCACCCCATTGAAGTGCTCCGTCTCATAAACAAAACTGCAGAGAAGACAATGGGGAGACAGAGAGGGAAAAGGAGAGGGGGCGAGGAACGGAAGAGTCAGAATAAATGGAAACGCATAACAATGCATAACCTACAAGAAATGCTTTGTCAATATCTTTTACATTTTCTCTCTACTGATTACTGACAGTGTGGAGGCGTGTGGGTCTCACCGTAGAAAAATATTATTGATCTGTTTTCGTATAAAAGCCCTCAGCCCAAGGAATTTGCCGTAGATTCTATGCAAGACTGTCTTCAGGTAGTCTCTCTCCCGAGGATCCTCGCTGTCAAACAACTCCAAGAGCTGGACGGAGAGATGACACAGAGAAAGGAGAGGAGGGCGGAAGAAAGAACTTTAACAAAGATAATTGACGGCATAGTCATGTCCACCGAGAGATAAAAACGATGCCAAACAAATGAAGACATCTGACCCCTTATTAGATATTTATGAGATTTGAGTAACTCACCTGTAGGACAAACTTCTGGTCTATGTACTTTTTGGCAATGCTGGGCTGGAATTCCTGACTCTCCAAGAACCGAATGAAGAACTCATATACCAACTGGAGAGACAGGAAAAACAAAAGGGTGGATGGGAAAGGAGGGGGATGAGAGACAGAGAGAGAGAGAGAGAGAGAGAGAGAAAGCACAACAAGCTGATTAAACAGAAAAGCTCCAAACCCTGACATGTTCCTTTTTGAAATGTAATCCCTCCAATACACGCAGGAACGACTGGGACTGGACAGGAGTGAAGAACGTGGTCTGAGTGGTCAAAGGGTTCAAGTTCACAAAAGGCAGAGCATGGAGGGGTCACCAGCAAGGTCGACATGTATGTTAAGGTCTGGGGCTGATACAGGGATAAAAAAAAAATGTGTTTGTCTGGAAAGAGGGGCCGGTGAAAGAAAAAAAAAAGAAAGAAAAGGTTTTACCAGGGAGCTTCTCCTTGAGATTTGCATCTCATTTCTAAAGGAGTCCTGGGAGGCAGCAGGCACACAGAGAAGCAGGAGGGGACATGAGAGAACAGAGAGCCCGGCTCTAGACCTGGACCTAAACCTGCCACTTTTTACTCATCTTCAGCAATCACAGAGGGAAATTTACTACAGCAGAGGCACAAAACGGAACAGAAGGCAGCACTATGCCCTGACCGCTTCTGTAAACGAGTCAATCTGTTTTTATCATCGCTTAGCTGCCTTAAGTCCAAGAAGAAAGAATGAGCTCAGACACAGAAACATTATGACTCAGTACGTTCACACAAATTCATACTTCCTTGTTGCACAGATGCTTGATATCGGGTGGCCATGCCTGTCCAGTCTGACTGGAAATATAAATATTTTAATTTTCTAAGCAGCTATCATATCAAATTCATCCTTTTTTTAATGCTGCGCCCTGCTTGAATGTGACATTGACATTTTGTCAGTCTCAACTAGCAGCTCAAGAAGCCCTTTGCAACTCAGTAAACCTCGACACATCAGAGAACCTTCTTAACACAGCCGAACATACAGAAGCCAAGACCTGTGGGGCTGAAGACGGGGTATAACGCACTGACTACACACACTACATACAGTATACTCTGATTCAACACTGTGAATGGTCTTTACCTGTAAGTGTGGCCAGGAGGCCTCGAGCGTGGGCTCGTCCTCCTCAGGGTCAAACTCATTACTGTCGCTGGGTGGAAGGGTCCGGAATATGTTGTGAGACACCTGGAACACATCACAAATGAGATGCACAAACGTTTCTGTGTGTATGTGGTACGTTCGTATGTGAGGCCAAACTTGTCCCAAATGTCCCTGCAGTCTGGACTGTAAAACTTATAGCCTTGTTTACAACAAGAATAAAGCAAAGGAGCTGCATTAGAGACTCCGACTGGTCGTGGAAGTTTACTCATCATATTACATATTAGCCGCTGTCTTCCTCGGGCCACATCATGTTCCATTCATTACGTCTCCAAACAGATCTACATCTGTCCAGTAACAAGCCCAGTCACACCTTAATGTTTTCTTCGTCCAATCACATGCCTGCTTATCTGTTTAAATTCCATTCACTAATGTTACTCTCTGCTGCTTTCAGCGTACAGATTGAAACCTTTCATCCCCCTCCTCCCCCCTGCCATCAGGTCGGTCCCTATCTTGCCATCTGGGGCTTGGCTCCTCGCCCCCGCCGTCTATGCTGGCAGGATCTGCGGAGGTATTAAGGACTCATCGCTGTTCCATGGATTGAGGCCAAAGACACTGTTTATCATACATTTGTTCCAATAAATAACCTTTTTAGGTTTCTGAGTCATTCAGATGGCACTGGCGCATTGTGTGTCAGAGAATCAGGCATTGCTAAAATCATATTTAACTGGCACATTGTTGGTGACTCAAGTGAATCTGAGGAAAATCATTACATGAGAAATAGGAGTTCCATGACTGTTTATAATAAACGCCGTCAGGGGCTGGTTTCCTACTGCCAACCCAGCCTTTCAGCATCAAGGTTACCGGCTCTCTCAATGCACACGACTTATTGAGAGGATAAATTTACAACTTGTTTGAAATCTCTAGGGGTGCGTGCAGGTTTCTTGGTGTCCTTTTCGTGATTCGGAGTTACACTGTACCAGCAAACATCATCTGGATCCTTTGGTATGCAGTTGGTGGGATGTCGCACTAAGGAGTCAGTGTTAATTTAATTTGAAAAGTTGTGCAAAAAAATGTTTGTTTTGATATTGGCAAGTGCCACTAATTTTGTAACTATACTTATAACTCATAAAATTTTCACATTAATTTTTTTAATTTTGTGTTCCTCTGAAAAATGCTGCAGTCAAACATTTGAAATTGTTCTTCTAAGTGCTACATTTGTTGAATACCTGAAGCACTGTTTATACAACTCAGCATTCATTCACTCATCTCTGTAACTGGTCTCGAACATAACATTCTATTATTTTTTTGTCTACTATAATAATGCAGTTTTTCCTAATAAATGCTTTTGATCAGCATTTCTGATATCATCATGATATCAAGGACTCATTGGTATCAACTGCTACATTTTGGTGCGTAAAGCTTTCTTCTTCATCCATCTATGGAAAATATCTTTGTCAAAACCCTTGAATAACCAAGATCTTGGGATTCACACAACATCCTTACTTATCTATGTTTTAAAAAACAAACACAATAGAGATATATAGTTATTTATGTGAATAAATCAATAAAAGATTCAGTAAAACTGGTCTGTATAGTCAAACTTCAAAGTTACAGAGGTTTGGGAAAATGGCTATAATGGGTTCTATTTGTATATGAGTAGTAAATTCATTCAAAAATAGGATATGACTTCTGCACACCAGTGCTTCAAAGTGACACTGTAATGGGTAATCTTCAACTTGAAAACTTCCTCTAAATGCTGCTTTTCTTTGAGAGACTTTTTGGACTACTGGTTAGCAAACCACTGTGAAATCCGCATAAGAGCAGACTTCATTTTAAGGCACCTGAGGAGCTCATGGCAGCACAAGACACCTAACCCTGGAGAGCACAAAAATGGAAATGGAACACCGCAACCCCTTTGAAGAGTCCTTTCTGGCCTTAGTATCAATCTGGTGGGTAGAGGGTGTGGAATGATTATAGTGTCTGTCTGGTGTATTCACTTTTGCTCACCATTTTGACGACCTCTGGGTAGGCCTGCTCTGTCAGGTAGCCCCGGCTAACGGTCACATAGTCCACCAGCTCATTGAGTGTGGAGCGTTTGTACTCCTTCATCTTGAGGTCCGACAGCGTGTCCATGAAGTCAAAGACAGTACAGCACTGCTGCAGCTTCTTCAGGAACAGCTCCGGCTGTTCCGGCGCTGGCACGTCTGGACACAAAACAACCAAATACACGCACACACACAGAAAACAGGGGAGAGAAAGATGAAGAGAGACGTTTAATTATTGTAGAAATACATCTGAAGGACATGGATGAAACAACAAACACAGTCAATGGCTCGAGAACAAGATTAAAAATGGAGGCACTAAGCCTGCCAGTCATCCAAGATGTATACCATGTGACAACAACATCTACTCAGTTCTGCGTGGGGGCTTTATCGTGCCATCATCCTGCCCCTTTCGTCTCTAGTTTCCACTCACTCTTGTTGGCCAATAGGGCTGAACGATGTATCGCATGTTTTATCGTTATCGAGCTCATTGTAATTGGATATGGATATCAAAGAGGACTGTGATCAAATTAATTACATTATCAACTAGTTGATGTTAACAGAAGGCATTTATAGGACATAACGTGAGTGTTCCTCCATTATGACACACACACACACTATGTTTACATGAACAAGCAAAAATATAAAGTAAGTCTGTGTGTGAAGTTGTGTGAAGAATATTGTGGAGCCCTAATGGCCAAACATGTAAAAACACATAAAATGCCAGGAAAAATATCATCAGGGAATCTTTGTAATGCAAAGGAACGAAGGAGAGAGAGAGAGAGAGAGAGAGAGAGGAAGCAACACTGAAGCAAAAAGTTTAGAGAGCAAGGGGAAACGTAGAGAAATAAGGGGACAGGGAAATAAAAACACCAAGGGTGAATTAAGACATAAAGGAAAACTGGAGTCAACGCTGTGAATCTCAAGCCAACTCAAACCAAGCCGTGCCCTATTTACAAATGTGTCAATGAAATCAAAAATGCTCCGGAGATGAAAGAGCTTTCATGTATTTACCTTTTCTGTAATGCTGCCCTTTACAGACACACACACACACACATAGAAAGTGTGTGACAGCCTCATTAGTCAGCAGTGAGACTTTCTGAACCATCACACACACACTGAAATGAATGTACAAGTACAGCGAGGAAGCAGGAGTGTGTGACAGACATGGAGGGGGGTTATACAGAGTTCAGGACTGTTGGAAGAAAACCTGATCATCAAAACTCAAAATGTTTCTACCTGAGCACCAGTCGAGTAGTGTGAGTGCTTTAGCTGGCAACAGTGTGACTGACTGAGTGAGTGAGTGAGTGAGTGAGTGAGTGAGTGAGTGAGTATGAGCAAGATCAGCAACTGTGGATTCAGCTGTACTTCGCATTGAACAGTTACCATTACTTATAACAGATGAATTTTTGGCACACTATATCAATTATTAATTTTGTCTTGAAATGTACTGTGTAAATCTGATGAAGTCGATTTAAGAATAACACTGGCCTGTAATGGTGGTTTGTGTTGTCGTCTGCTACAGAGAAACACACAAGTTCATCGAAACAACAAAGGCTGCATGGCTGCTGACTTCAAGGAATTCTTGTTTAAGACAAGAAAAGTGACCGTTAACGACCAGAAGTTCATAGAAAGTCATGCTAAGATCAGCTGACTAGGATCTTTACAACAAACCAATCTGTTGCATTGGCTGTTTATTAGCATACTTCTCTGTGTAGAGTTTGGACCTGCAATAAAAATATTTGCTTATTGAAAACACTGAAGAACCACTTGATGTTTACACATGTATGAGTTCTCAGTCAAATGCCCGCATGCGTATCTGCTCTATGCAACATGCGGATACATAATGAATCCTGTCCTGTAGCGCCGCGTGTACATTTGTTTGTGCATACCGTGTGTGTGCACGCTCTGCTATGCATTACAGTTTAACACTGTAGTTCATTACAGTAATTACTGACTGCTGGAGTGAAGGTCAGCTTATTGTGCAGCCTGGGGCTGCTACAGGAGCATGTGAATGGCCTTAAAGGAAGCTATTATTAGACAGATAATCACACAGAACAGAGTAATCCCCAGAGAGAGATACTGAGACAGAGACAGAAAGAGAGAGAGAGGGAGAGAATGTGAAAAAAAAGTGTGTGCTGGAAAATGAGTGAGTGAATGTGTGCATGCGTACATGTATAACCCAGAAACTTCATATACATCACCGGAGAGGAAAAACTGGAGTCAAAGCACTGACACACAAACAGGCACACACACAAACAGACAGAGAGACAGAGAGAGGGAGAAAGAGAGATCAACCAATCTCATACATCAGCACAACGAGCAGCCTAAAGCAAACCCACAGCAGCCACTCAACAGCGGTTTGGAGATTAATCAACCTCAAGTTCTATAGCGGTGCCACTCCTTTCCTGCACCTTATGTTACTCCTAGCTGTTTGTATATTTACCAAAAAAAAGACAGAAAAGGAAGAGGAGAAATAGACCAAACACAAGCCATGTTGTCACAGTTGTCAGGGCAATCAAAACAACTCTTATTCAACCAGTTTCTACTCCCAGGATCTTTTTGAGGCACATTGTTCATTTACATGCATCTCGACTACGGGAAGAGGCGTCCGCACACAGAATGCAACATCTCTGGTGCAGCAACGTGTGTAGCATTCATTTACACTACAAAGAAGCAGCGTTTGGCGGCTTGTGTGAACGTTGGATGCAAGGATGAGAATGTCTTGTCATATATTCATCAAATATTATTGAGGTTTCTTCAAAATTTCAGAGTTCACACCTCCGTCCAAATGTCAGTCACGCAACAAAAACAAAGCTGTTTTTGGTCTAATTTGCATAAAGGTGGTAACGCTACTTGGAAATGGAAAACCAGATACAGTGAAAACACCCAAAGTTTTGTCAGCATGTCTACGAGCAATTTAAATTATTACATATTGTATGAGACACCACGTATTATTGCTATTGAAATCAGCAGTAGATATCTTAATCTGTGTAAGCCTCCCCAGTATTTTGTCTGTAGGAGGACTGACTACATGCACACTTATCACAGTAAAGGCCAGTACTCTTAACTGTTCAGAAATGTAAACATCCCGTCTAGCTTTTTACTTCCGTCGAATATTATCACGGAAAGGGGGAGGAGCGTGCCAATGAAACAGAAAATACAAAGGTTGAGAGAGTGTGACATTAAATCTATGTAACATAATGAACAGAAAAATGGTGATAGACTGAATCATAAATATCTCCGTGAGGATGGGAAATGCTTGTCTGTTTGCTTGGCATGGCTTTAGGTCTTTACTTGTCATCAAGGACGACTGGTGGCATCAAGTCACAAAGCTATTAAAGTGACACTTTTTCTTACGAAGCAAACTGGCTTCAAATCAACACAACTACTCTGAGAGAGGAGGAGGAGAGGAGTATAGGACCTACCTCTAGACACACTAATGCTCTACTATAGAGCTGCAACTAGCAATGATTTTGTTAATTGGCTTATTTACCAATTATTGGAGTGGTTACTCGACTAATCGGGCAATTAATGAAACAATTAATCAATAGCTCTTCAGCGACTACTTAGCGTGTCTTAGTGGTTGTTAGGTTTAGAGTACTTAAGTCTACACTTAGTGTGGTTATTAGGCATGTGCTAGCAAACACTTAAGACAAAAACATGAAAACTTCTTAGGAAAACACCTCTTAATGCGCTTTATTGAAATACAAGTAAAAATACTTCCAAGGTTACATTAGCTGGGCTAGCTAATGCTGATGATATTGTTAGTGAACGATTTATTGATCTTTCTGTATCTAGATGCTCTGTCTTGTCTTGTCTGATGCTGACTGTGGGTTAAAATGCAGCTTAGTCAATCAGCTAACTACATAGACAGTACGAAGGAATGCAGGACTGCTCAGCCATTTGTTTTTCTTCCTTTCTCACTGTCCCAGCATCTCTGGCTATAGTGCTAATCTGGTTAAAATGCGTCATGCATCGTTTCAGTTTAACATATTCTGAAATCCCATAAATTCAGAGGACGACTGGAAGGGAAAATAATTTCTGCTGTCGACACTGTCAGTAATGTTGTTGCAGAATGGCATCTCTTCTTCCTCTTTTCTGACCCGTTCTGGTTCTCAGCTCTGGGGAGAATCCCAACTGAGCTCCCTTGGCAGAGGAAGAGAGAGGTGGCTGCTGCTTAATTAATGGTAAAAAAAAAGCTTAACAACTCTCAGTAAGAGAGCGAGCAGTTGGATGGCTCACCACAGGAACTCCTCTGAGTTAAGCTAATTACATACAGATTCAACCTATTGAACACTGGGTCAGAATCCAGAGTTGATTTTTTTATATCTAGCAGGAAAAAATGAGATTCTTACAGCCCTTTTTTTTTAAATTCCATCTTCCAAAGCAGCTGATATTACCTTGGGGCACTTTATTTTACATGCCAGGCACAATTTAGCTTGTATCAAGCACAGTAGTACAACAAGTCCTTGAATGTAATTTACAACAGAAATTAGTTATTTTTACGATTTGTTCACTGTGTTGACTGTACCATTTAATGCTGCTACCATTTTTGGATTTTCAAAGGTGTTTGGAAAGAAAAATATTTTAAATATATGTTCAGAGTTTCACCAATTATCTGTTATTCTCATTTGTGACAATCTTGGACAAAAAAATTTAAAACTGAATCGGCCTTGTGTCAGCTATCAGATGCTCTATAATAAAAATTTTAAATAGCCCATAACTGTCTACCACTAGTCACAGGCCCTGCAGTAGGTAACAAATTATAAACAGAAAAAACTATTTCCTGCTGAATGCTCTTTATACAAATTGTAAGTGCCAGACTATTCTTAGGTGAAGCTGTTCTACGAAGAGCGTTGTTGTGATTTCAGTGGAAACAGTCGAGGAAGGTGTAAGGTGACAGGCGACACAGTCCTGAGAACCGTCCACATACACAGTGTACGGGGGGAAAGCCCCTTGTCTCTAAAAGCAGTGAGAGTGTGTGACTGGCCGAGCTAGGGTTACAGTAGGAGAGAGAGAGTGAGCAGCTCCAACAGATGGACTCGGCAGGTGACTGGACTGAGGCCTGAAGGTCAATTTGTAGAATATTATGTACCGAGATATTATATATACGTACACATGGTTTTCCAACTTGTGAAACGGCAAGTGCAAGCATACAAACAGCTGAGGAGAATGGACCAACGATCAGGTAGATGCAAGGAGTTATTGATTGAGGAGCTCCTACTTTGTGACCTTTGGACTCCTGCTGGTGTCTGCCAATTAACCTTACTAACACAGGAAGGTGCTGTTTGTCAGGCACACCCTGGTTCAGCTGCATACTGAAAACAATGTGATACAACGAGACTTACTTTTAGTGTAGTGTAGTTGTAAAAGTATTTTGCCCTTATCGTTGTCAAGACAAATTCAGTTAGGTTCCTTATTTCCTTTATTTCACTCTGTTTTTTAACCAACGAAATTCAGTTTTTTTCTGACAGGCTTCTCTTGACTAAATAGTGCAAAATTAAATTAAATTTCACACCTTTTTAAAGGCAGTTCTTTTGAATGTCACTGCTGTCAAGACATATTAGTGACATCAGTCATTAGCTTTGGCAGTCTTTAAATGAATTTCTATTGAAGATATTTTGGGAACCAGTAGCGAATCGTAGCAGTTCTATATTGGTTTTGGAAGGACAGAGTGACTTATGGTGTAGGGTGATCACCTAGTAGTCGGAAAGTTGCCAGATCGATCCCACGCTCCTTCATGCCGAGGTCCCCGAGCAAGACCCTAACGCCAAATTGCTCCTGACAAGCAAGTGGGCCATGCACAACACAGGGCAAAAATTGAAAAGCACTTTAAGTAGTCCTTGTGATAAAAGTCCTCTGAAAATGGTGTCTATTTATATATTGGTTGGTGGAGGTTTGACGACTGAGGGTTTTAACCATCAATAGTTATCAACATCAAACTAACCAATTAATTGATCTGTTTAGTGCTGCATGTAAGCACTTCAATGAAAACATGTCCGTTGCTGAATTATCAGCACTGCAGTCACCATTACTACCGGGCCTTTTAGCCATCGAGGTTAAATATGACAAGGGATTAAGAGATGATTGTCTGTTCCGTTCTGTCATCAAGCCACACAGAACACAGTGATCTGCAAATCAGAACAGGCACACAGTGAACTACTCAGCTGTCACCATGTCATACAGATACTAATTTAATTCATTCAGTATGCATGCACACAAACATAGTGCTAGCATAGACTGCTGATCTTTCTTTTGTTCATCAAAAGATTAATGAGAAATATTTTTTCCCTTTTTTCTTAACTGAATGACAAACCACAGAATTTCGTATGCAGAAAATATTTTATTCAAGCCATTTCACTTGACATACACAGACACACACACACACACACACACACACACACACACACACAGGGACTCAGAGCTTCAGCAAACAAAAATAATAAAACTGGCTTCTTCAGATATACATGTGCTTTTGTAAAAATACAGACTTCATTGCATAAGTTTTACTGGCCTTCAGAAACACTGGATGTATCTTGTGCAAAGCCAATTCCTTATACACAAAACACAAAATCTAAAGCACCAGGGACAACAAAATCGCTGAACGGAATAAAATTTGTCTACACTTCAAAAAACAAAAATGGATCCTACTGTCTGTGAGGGTTTCATACACATACTGGGCCCTGAATAGTTTAGGTTCAGAATGGTTATAGCATGGCCTGGATACTGCACCAAACATTCGCCGTACCAATACAGGCAAGAGTGCATACGGACCACAGAACAAAGAAAATATATTCCAGACCCAGATATAACTGACCTCTGCCCCCATCTCCACATTCTCAGGTATCGTGCTCACAGCCCTGCAAGGCGCCAGTGTGGTGTCAATCATTAACGCAAGTGTCGTCCTGGGTAAACTTTGCTCTCCGTTACTGTAACTAACAACAGAGGCAGGCGGAGTAGGTATAAGGGTAACGCTAAAATGCCAATCTTATACTTGAGTAAAAGTGGAATGGAATCAAATCATTAACAAGTACCAGTAGATCAGAACTCTACCTAAGTCCAGAAAGGTACTTCAGTACCTCTCTGAGATTATCTATGAGACATTCGTTGCCTTTGATGTGAAGAAGTACAATAAAGATGTGAATGAATATTTAATGTATTCTTTTGAACTAGTGGTCACGTTTTAATAAATTCTTGCCTAAAGCACTCTGGGTGAAGAGATAATAATGCTCTAAGGCTACATCAAACAGCAGCTTCAGCAAATACCTTCAGACACTAAAAACGACAACAATGACATCAATATTAACATGCCTGCTGATGCCACTGATTATTACCTAGTATCCTATCATGTGTACTCCATCATGCTGACCTGATTATTGCACTCAGGCAGCTGAAAATGAATGAAGCCTTCGCCAACACTTAAGTTCTCCCAATTCACCGTGTAACCGAAACCTAAAGACATTAGAGTTACCAGACTGTGAATGCCAGTCTACACGTTAGAGGTTGTCTCCATGATAATCAACTCATCTGGCCTAAATTTAGCATGTCAGCATTGCTGGATCTCAGTGCTGTGTTTGACACTCGCCACCACAACATATTACTAGACCAAACGGAAAAGTGGGTGGGAATTTCTGGCACAGTAGTGAATTGGTTTGAACCCTATTGAAAGGACTACTTTGTGTCTATAGTTAATAACAATAAGTGGACAAAAATGACTTGGGGATTTCCCCAAGGCTCCATTCTGGGACTTGTTCTGTTCAACATTTACATGCTCCCATTAGCTCAGATTGTGGAAAACACAAAATATGTTACCACAGTTATGCAGATGACACATACATTTAGACAACCATATCACCTGGGGTCTATAATCCCATATAAGCGGTCAAATCAACGATTGGATGTGCCACCGTTTTCTTCAACTAAAAAAAGATAAAATTGAGGAGGAGGAATGATTAAGAGTCACTGCACAACTTCAATTGGTAATGTTAAAAACCGCAAATCAAGCTGGCTTGCTGTAGACATGGACTGAGACCTGAATTGACACACGACAGTGTCAACACACTGATTGACACCAAACAAAATCATATAAAAATCTTTGTTTTAACACAGTTCTAATATGGAATTGGACATACTGGAATTGTTGCCATCAAGATAACATGTTTTAATTTATCCATGTGTCTCATGAGGTTGTAAGCAGTGAAGTGCAGCATTGCCACTCACTCCATGACATCCATATTTAAAGGGCTGGATTCAGGATTTCATCACTACATTCCCCTCATATCATATTGATATACAGTGCTTCCCGCAGCTGCTGAAGTGCAATTATCTCCGTCTGCTCTCAAACCGCCACATAAACAGACAATGAAGCTCAAACTACATTACCTTTATTGATCCCATTTTTTCAATTGTGAATACAAATCACCAAATACACAATATAATAGTTAATACTGCTCTCTCTTTTTAAAAACAGTGATGTGTACTTATATCTTTGTATCTCTGAGACAGTGCCTGGTTTAAAAACACAGCAGGTTAAGAGATCACGTTCCCTTTGAAATTTAGTGTGTGAACCATGACAGTAAGCAGAACTAGCACTTCTGGGTGCCTGGTGGCTCATCGGTGAAAAACGCATACCGTGTCACGCAGCGGCACTGGTTCAATTGCCTGTACCCTTTGCTGCATGTCATCCCCTCTCTCTCTGCCCTATCCTTCCTTCCTCCCTTCCTTCCTTCCTTGTCTGTCTTACTACTGCAACTATCACAATAAAGAAGAAATGCAAACAAAAATTATCTTTAAGAAAACAACTGGGAGAAGTAGCCCTCCTAGCATTCAGTTTCCATTTACATTTAAAATACTTACTAATATACATGCTGTCGTGATTACTGGATTACACATGAATACCCTATCTTAAAAAAGAATCATGAGATAAAGGCATTACGGGTGAGTGTCTCAGCAAGAAAAGGCCAAAGAATGACCATGTTAGCCCTTTAAGAAAATGACAACACGTGTCATTTTAGATATCTGAACCTCTGCATGTAGTCTTGTCAAATTTAACAGAGAAATTGCATTAAGGAAAAAGGCCTTGACATTAGACGTCTCTCAAACAACCCTTTAGTTATGTGGCTTATGATTTAGCTGCCCATGTTAGGCAAATTGTCTTTAAATACACTTTTGCAGCATGCAAAACAAGCAAATAGTTGCTACGCTATGAAGGTATTGTTGTGTGCTGTTAAATCTGCGGTCTGAGTACACACTCTGAAATGTTTCTTGAGTGATATAACATATAGTAAGTCTAGGGAAATTAGCTTAGCTTAGCTGGCAAAGAAGCATCAGTGGTTGCCAGTGGAAAGAGGGCACCCGACGATAAACAGTTTACTTCTGCAGCCGTCTTCACTGTGACAGAAGACAACTGAACACAACTAACGTTAAATGACACACTTAATTTGTTTGGCAACTTTATTCTTGATTGATTCTTGTGATGAAGGAATGTGAAGTTCTGAGATCAAACCATGTTTCTGCGTACATCATGATTTAACAAAGTTTAACACAGATGAAGGAATAAAGAGTCTAAATTGTTTCTATTGTTTTATATCATAATATTTAAAATGGAGTCAAACGTGTGTGAAAAGTCTTGAGGGCTCACATCTGTCCATTTTTCCTCTTGCTCTGTACTTCAATCTTTTCTGCTCTGTTTTTCTCAGTGCAAAAAGATCATGTGCTTCAGTTGTAAGACATCGGTATTGGGGCAGGGTGGCGGTGTTTAGCACTTGTTGTAGACACCCTCACATAACTGAAAGGTCACAGGGTTGAACTGTGTGACAGCTGATGTGTCGTGTCAAAGTTTCCTTGAGTAAGACAGCGCCTTGACAAGTCACAAGTAGCTATTGGGCGCATCAGCCACAAGAGTGAAATGTGAAAGCGGCTATGAGAGGCCACAGCAGAATCAATCCCAAACATCCATAGACAGACGTGCGGTGTTTATGAGCCCGGTAAGAGGACTCGCATAGCATGCATTCCTGTGGCCAGGAGCACCAGGTAACACAAAGCACCCAACCACAGGCCCAGCAGGTACCTGTTCATCAGCTTGCCTTTTCAATCACGACCTGTCCTGTGATGCCTTCTTCACACCACGGCCAGGCCATGTTTGTACAAACTTGTCGCACAGTCATGGCAAAATTATGTGGGTCTGAATGTGTCTGTTTGTGCTGTGTCAGAGAAGACGAGCGTCTATCAACACGTACTAATCTATAGGAGTGTGGATCCAACCATCTGGAATGTCAACACACAAACACTGTAAGAATCCAGAGATTCCGAGTGGACGAAGTGGCCTCCTGGCTAACATTTTTATTCCTACAATTATTATTTATTAGCAAAAAGAGGCAATCATCAATAATGTCCTCTTAATCATTAAATATGAATTTCAAAACAACAATAACGTGTTTGACAGAACAGAAGATGGCATTGTTGTTGACCAAAAAAAGCTACAGTGTACAACATGAAATGTATTTCATATAACATTCAGAGCATGAGCAGAACTGATACAATTCATTATTTTCTCAAACTGATTAGCTCTACCAAGGACATTGTCAATAGGATTTAAAACCAGAACCAAACACTGGTAGACATCACAGAGAGAGACCCAATTCAGTCTTACTAGGGTTCAAAGCAGGGCCTAGCCAATCATGCTAACTGTGCAGCCAAAGGGTAAAATGCAGAACTTTAACCAGTCAACTTTCCATTCTCCACTCAGCCAGTAAAAACACTCTTCTTCTGTTACCATCCCCCAGTCCATTTTAAGTCTACCTTTCCATCTGCCTCACATGCCAGGGAGGGCCGGGTGGTGGAACCAGCAGCCCTTGACAGCAAACGCTAACTATATCACTCAGTGCTCCTGTGTTAGCTAGCATGCATACCAACACACACATATACAAACACTATCACTCACTTAATCAGGTTCCTGATCTCTGGTACAAAATTAGAGTCATGAAAGTCGCAATCTGAGACGATTAGAGTCGAACATGTGGAAGAACAGAAGTTTAGTGTACCCACGTTCCTCTTGTGGGTTGTTTGTAGCGAAAGGGGCTGGAAAAATGTAAAGAGACACCTCGTGGATCGGGTTTCCCTGTGGGGAGGGAGAAAGAGGCAGCTTGTCGGGGGGCTTCACTGGCCAAACAGAGACGAGAGGAAACCACAGAGAGAGTCCGGGGTGGGTTGTGCAGCATTGTACATCACGACCGCTTCCTTTCATTCTATTTCTGCTCTTCTCTTCTTAAAGGACAGTCGAAAACAGATCAGTCCTCTTCCACAAGGTGGATGTAAACCTGGGATATGAGGAAAACCTCCTAAAGTTTAAAATTTCGCACTGCTTGCAGCTCCAGTTAGGTATTCAGACAGGTAAGATTTGTTTCCCGCCATTAAGCCACAGCACTTATGAGAGGAGGATCCTGAAACTGTCAGGGTGACTGGAGGACAGAGATGCTCCGGGACAGGTAACTACCACGTTTCCCATTTCTTCAGCGCCTGGAGGACTCTCCATATTTTTGAAGTAGTTTCTTATAACTGATATGTTATATAATCATTACCCTATATTTACAATACCGCTGCAGTATACTGTGGTATATGTTGGGCGGTTTGATCCTGGCAGTGAGATTCCAACCACACTGACAATTCCCACAAAGCTCAGCCAGCAGTGATGTTTAGTTGCTATGCCAACACTGATGGTTACCAGGCAGCTAACCGGCAATTTTTCTTGGCCTCTCCTTGTTCTTGTGAATGTTTATTAGTTTGGAACAAACTTTAACAAAATGTACATGCACTTGTAACAGTGCCAAAAAAATCCTAATCCTTTTAGGGGTCTACAGTGTGTGTGGGCTGGTAATGCTTTCCATTTCCTCTTCATCTTTTTGTTTGGTATTTAATCTTTGTTATTGTTAAGATTCAATGCCTTGTTCAAGAGCTGCCTGCCAGGAGCTCTCCACCATTCTGGAATTCAAACAGCCAATTTGCCCTTTTTATGCAGTAACCTTAGTTGACATGTTGCTCTAAATTAAAACTAATGCTTTACGGCTACTTGACATCCTTCAGAACACATGTTGGGGAAGGGGTCAAATGTCATTCCGCTCAGACTGAGCAGATTGATGGCTGTATGTGAGAGATTTGGTGATACTATCGTTGAGACTGGGAGCATGTTCTTGCATGTTAAATACGTTAGACAATGACGTGAGACGTGAGGTTTATAACGTCACTCGGTCATAATTTATTACAACCAAACCTGCTTCAAATGTAAGAATATCAATTAGAGGTTAATCAATTAGAGCTTTGAATATTTACTTAAATCATCAGGTTTGGGTGTTTTGTCAGACATACAAACACACAGAAAAATGGCCACAGTTATGAAAGTCAATGCAGGACTTTTTGTTACACTCATTTCCAAATTTCAAGCATTTAAAAACCGCTGAGCAGTACGACCACGTATCACCTATCATTGTGAAAATGCCTATTGTGTGCGTCATCATCACGCCTGTGGCTCCCCTTGAGGAAACTGCACCCTCCTTGTCTTCCTCTTCATGTCTGGGGAAGGTGCCTGGTGCCAATGTTGGGATTTATGTAATCCAACTTGCCTCACCAGGGCCCTACTTGTCATTTTTGACCGCAGCCTGATGTGTGACGAAGACTAAACCACATTGGTGAAGGAAGGAAGGAACATGTGATTTTGTGTGTTGACAAATTATGTAATTTTTGTGGATAATTATCCTGAGTGTACCAAGGATACAGCTGTCCTGCTGTGCCCGCTGCTGCTGCTGCTGTTGTGTGCTCAAGACATGACAGAGATAACTGATTTGGAGAGAAAGAACTTCAACAAAGTGACACGAGCCAACAGAAACAGGGAAAAGAGAAGAATCTTTAACCCTATCAGTGATGAACTTACATATTACATTACGTATTTGTTTAACTGCAGTTAAGGCTAGTGAAATGTACTTGTAGACAGGATTAATAGGATTCCCTGTTTGCCTGAATATACGTAATGCACTGCTAGATCAGAGTCTAAGTAGAGTCCATTAGTTGAGAAATGTGCAGAGTTGGCTTACAAGATCTAAATACTTTAGTAATTTAATTTGCAACTGCCTAATCTATGCCCTTTACTTGGCGTATATTTACATTGATTTATGCCAATTTAAATGCAGTGATGGTATTTACATGACATTATGAAAATAATAATCAATATTATGAACCTAATCTGAGTATAATAAAATATTTAACATGTAAATTTGATACCAGATTTATTTCTTAGAGCAGCGGCAACATTATGCAGGGGGTGGAGTCTTGAGCTTCTACATATACAGAGTGTATATACAAAACAGGTCTACTTGCTGCTCGGAGGTTCATTGACTACAAAAGAAGCAAAGTCGTAGAGGGATAAGTTAGGATGCAATGCAAAACGTTGGCAGGTCGGTTTCTGTTATTGGTCAAAAACAATATTTGTCTCTTCCTTTGATATGACAAATTATTTTGTCTCCTGCTCTGATGGACAGGAGCTCCCTGATCTCTGAATAATCACAGTTTCCAGACATTCTGGAAATCCTGCTTGTTGCCACCGACAGCGTTTTCACAACAAGACGCAGGACAAATTCGCCATCTGCATACTCACACGCTCATCCTGAAATGTCCTAGCCTCTGTTTTCACGCGGGTCTATGCAGGAATGTTAATAAAGACTGTGGTGGACAAATGCCACTACACTTGTCCTGCATTCCACTTCATGCACACATTCTTCACACACAGCAACATCAAATCTGCCGCCACCACTCCTGCCACCCAAGAATATGACATACGGTGAACTGTCCACGTGGTGATTGCCCCTCTAATTAGTTGTGGTACTTTTTTCGCTCAAATGTTAAGATTATGTTTATAAAATGAATAGATATAAAAATAAATGATATAGGTAAGATGTGCTTAAAAGAAGTGACACCAACCAAATGGTTTTATCTACTTGAATTGGAAAATGTGTCAAAATAATCACAGAAAACACATCCTGGACATAGTGGAGAAAGAAGAATATACAAAGAGAAAGAAGAAAAACATGAAAAATTACAAGTCATAAAATTGGCGAAGATAAACAAGAACAGGATAATGAACATTGGGAACAGAACAGACATTAGTATAAAATATTTCCTACCAGATAATAAGAATGATCACACCTAATAAGCATCTTCTGGCAGTTCGATAATGATTACGAATAAGAGGCAGAGGAAGGAGTCTAATGACAGGCAGTCATTGTCAGGAGAACATGTGCCATGGTCATCTGAGTTCAGCACTGTCGGTCTATCTTGCCTGATTAGATTTATTAATTGAATTTGCTGGTACAGTGATTTGACAGATCTTTTTCAACATTTTTTGGCATTTGACCGAGAGAATTCACTTTTTACTTGTGGCCAGTGAGCAGCAGAGGTGAACTTAATCCTCCTCCTTCCACTTGGTTTCGGGTGGACATATATGGAGCGTTGGGGAGTCTTTTACAGGGTAGAGATGTTGTCTTGTGACCAGATGAAGCTGCCCTGACTCAAATCCAGGGAAATGAATGACACTCAACACTAAAGGCCGTGGTATGCCTGCTGTGGAAATGAAATTAATCAGCTTAGGATGAACAAAAGGACACTCTTGCGGAAATAACAAAGCATCATGTTGGCCTCAGAGTGCCGGTGTGCATACGTTTCCAAGCTGAATGAGTCCTCACCGTCTACAGAGGACTGCTCTCAAAAGTATATTGTGCTATCTAACATAAAAAACGCTACATTTCCTTTATTGGTTCATTGTATTGTTTCCATCTTACTTCATGATCGGTGTGTTGGGGCTGATAAGAGGATTTCTGAACATTTATGACCGTCAGAGAATTTTTAAATCCCCGTAATCCCTCTGTCACCTCTCACTCTGTAACCGTTATTATTGTTGTCCTGTATTTTCAGATCCCCAAGTATCGCTTTTGCCGTAATGGCAAGAAGTGTAAAACAGTGAATTCTAGAAGAATTTGTTAAATTTGTACCTTCTAGAGGGTTCTGCAATTCTTCTGTGAAGAAAACCTTTGGATGGCCAGTAAAATATCTTCAATCGAAATAATTTCAACCATCTCATCGCTATAAGTGACATGTTTTTATCAATGCCCTTCTCATCTGCTCTGTACAGATGCTCCGGCCTCCGTGACAGTCACAGTGGCCCTCCATACAGATGTTGGATGTCAACAATGGCTGTTTGAGAACCAACTTCAATCAACTCGGCCACAATGTTACACAAAACTCCACCACAGAGAAGAGGAGCAGCCTTGAGTTTAAAGCTTATGAATCAGTCGTTGTCTTTCCAGCCAAGACAAAATACATCTAATTCAGGAAAGAAGACGATAAAGAAACATCAGAGGGGAGCAAGAGCTACCACAGAAATCTGTTATTCGTGACATGTCTGACTGTGTTTCTATTTGAGGAAAAGCCCCCTGAAGAAACTGTACAAGGCTGGAGGCAGAACTCCAACAACACCGCGCGGCTGTCAGCAGCAGACTGCGATTGTACAGCAAAGGTGAGAATGTGTGGAACAGTGTGAATGTGAAGCGAACGTGTGATGCAGAGAAGTGAGGAAAGAGACCCACCATGGGCTTGTATAGTCACTCCGGCACAGATAAAAGTAAATAACCTTCACTGAACACTGCAGCTGTTGTTTTCTATAAATGTGGCATTAAATTGTCTATTTCCAATGCAGTCATTCTGACGATACATGACTCATGTGAGTAGCACAGGGGGTTTTTATAATGTGAAAAACATGAGGGAATTCTGCTCGCTAGCTACGTGTGAATGCACAGTACAGTCCAATTTCCTTGTAAGTAAGATAGTGCAGTAAGACGCAATAGGTCTGCACTGTTTGCTCACTGTTTGCTAAAAAAGGCCAGTAACAGACATTTTCAAATGAGGAGGAACACATTTGACAATTGATTACATAACTGGCCCCCAACTGTATTTGCACTTCGCTCGATCAACTACCCCCCCCTCCATTGTGTGTGCATACGATATGTTGGAAAACATTGATACATATCACATTTTTTCAACATGTAAATTGTGCCCAAAATGGATATGATAATATGGCATTCCATTTGTTTTTCAACTGTTCCTGATGCTGCATTTCTTTGGGTTGCTACTACGATTTATTTTAATCTGTACACGTAGTATATAGTCATGAAGAAACAGCTTTCTAGGAACAAACTTTCCATGAAACTTTCCACATTAAACACGTGATATTTTGGATATGTGGAGTAATGTCAAAAAGTCCAAGCCTGTGTGTGTGTGTGTCCGTTAGTAGTGTAATGTTGACAGACACACACACACACACACACACACACACACACACACTAAGTGGGACACTCCCTCTGACATGCAGTTCTCAGTACCTGAGAAGGAACCAGGAAGTGGTTTTCCAGAGAATTGACTTAACCTAGATCTGTGTGATTTGTGCGTTCTGCATCACCCCACACCCATGTTTACAAAAATCGAACTTGACCATCAGTAGATAAAAGTCGTTCTGATGAGGGCAACAGTCCCAGCTCTCTTTCAGCAGGGAACCTTTGTTTCCTTTCCCCTTCATCCCAACAATACACAACATCCGACCCATAATATGCGTGAAATCACAGTTTTTTAACTGGGTATTTTAGAATGGAAATCATAAATGAAATGAAAATTTTAACATTTCTCATTCTTTACACATTATACAATTCAAACCTGTTTGCTACCAATACATTCAGGATTAAGATTCAGGTGTGTAATCTGTCACACTAGCTGACAGTCTGTGCCTCCTCAATGATCTACCCGTCTAGGCATGCAACACACACGCGCACACAGCGTAGTGTGGAGTGGACATGGAAATACATTCAGACAGAGCCTGTCCAGCCAGATTGCTGACAAAACGCGTCAGGAAAATAATAAAGCGGCTCATTTGATCCACCACTGCGACTGGCTAAAAACATCCAGTCATTCCTGCTCCGGTTTTGGGACGCTTTCTCAACACGGGTTAAAGATGCGCCATTCACAGTTCTCGGACAACAAAGGCCCAGACAGACAGCAGATGAACACACTCACAGTGACCACGTGTGAAAGGGCCAACTGGAGTAAAGGTGAAGCTAATAGGACAAACAAAGCAGGATATTCCCCTGCTTCCTACATCACACACAGCCAAGATAGGAATTACACATCATTCTCTATCCATATTCATAACAATGTAGATATCACATTGTTATTGCTAGTGCATGTCTGTCAATTTATGATATTCGTGATTTTTCACAATTTCCACTGCTGTCAATATGTCAGACTGACTGAATTTCAGGGCAAGGCTTTAAAACAATGTACAAGAAGCCATCAAGAATTGATACAATTTAAATAAGGACAGTTTGTTTTCGTTTCTTGTTAGCGCATGGAATACATTATATAGTGTGTGTATTGTGCAGTTATCATACAGCTAAACAACAATGAGTTGGAAAAAGCAGAGAGAGCGTAGATGTGCAGTACTGTCATACAACGTGACATTCAAAATATTAAGTGATAAGTGTTACATTTATTACTCGACTGACGTCTTACAACACGTTGGCAAACAGCCACTCCTGTAATTTCATGCAAAACGGAACTGTTGCAGCAACGTGATGTCAGTCATCTACAGACCCAAACAAATTTATGTGAAAACATTCTTTCTTTCATATATATTGTCTTGTGACTCAGTGAGTGCCGCATCATTTTTGAATGAACGTCAGATCAGACGCACATTATGGTCTCTGAGCTCTGCCACGTGCAGAAATACTCAGACGACATGGCGATTGTGGGGTGTATTAGCGATGGACTGGAGGAGGAGTACAGGAACCTGGTGGCGGCCTTTGCAAGGTGGACTAAAGCAAACCATCTGCTGCTGAACACCTCCAAAACCAAAGAGATGGTCACTAACTCTAGGAGGACCAAGCACCAGCTACAACTGGTGTAATTTGAGGGGGTGGAGGTGGAGAGGGTCAGGACATGGGGCTGCAGCTGGATGAGAGACTGGACTGGACAGCCAACATGGACTCTCTAAAGAAGAAGAAGCAGGGACGTCTCTATTTCCTGAGGATGGGGGAGGTTGGGGTCCTTCAACATCTGTAAAAAGCTGCTGCTGATGTTTTAACAGTCTGTTGTGTATAGTGTCCTGTTCTATGCTGTGGTGTGCTGGGGGAGCGTCAGCAAGAAGAGAAACTGCATGGCTGGACAGACTGGTGAGGAGAGCTGGCTCAGTTGTGGGGACAGGACTAGAGTCCATTGTGACAGTAGCAGAGAGAAGGAACCTGGACAAGGTGAAGTCCATCCTACAGTATGTCAATGTCTACAACCATCTGCATACCAACTTCGACAGGCACATTAGTCTATCCGTGGAGCAGGACAGGGGCAGCAGCCTGTCGCTGAACAGACTCAGGAAGTCTTGCGCCCCAGGCTATACGCTTGTACAACTCCTCCATGGGAAGGGGGTTGACAACAACACACCGACTGTTAAACCAAACATTTAGCACTGTATTGTTGTATGTGCATATGTATGTCCACAAGCTTCTACATGTGCTGAATGTCGTTATGTTGCAGTGTCTCCTGACATTCATATCTTACAGCAACTGGCTGATTTCTGTACCCAGAGGCTGACTGATCTAAGATGCTGTACAAAATTTCATCCAACCGAGCCCCTTTCAACAACAAATTTATCTTTACAAGAAATTCCCTTTTCATCTGTGATTAACTTACAACTCCCTACTATGTGGATTCCACAATGTAACATCAGTTGGGGGAAACATTTTACGTTTCTGTAATGAGTCATATTACAGAGTGAAGCAGACTACTGAAATAAAGTCGGAGGGAAATTCTTCTCATTGCTGTGGGTGCAACAACGCAAGCATGGATTAACTGTCAAGATAAGTTAGCATGCTTAGCCTCAGTTTTTAAATATATACAAAGGGTCCCTAAGCCACTACACACTTCCCCCCCCCCC
>OMNV01009497.1:26393-90146 GCA_900303265.1 Brotula barbata
CCACCCCCCCCCCCCCCCCCCCCCCCCCGCCACTTTTCTTCCCAGGTATCAGTCAGAGAGCCACAAAGTCACCTTAAGGCCTCTCTTTGGTGTATCATTCTCTTGCCCACAGCTCGCAAACATATGTTGGAGCGGCATTGCAAAATTGCCACCTGGTTTGGGGCTTTATGGCTGTCATCTCACTATGACGCACCACACAATGTTTTAGCATCCACACCAAGTTCCGCGAAAGAAGATCCCAAGCTCAAGTCAGGAGCAGTCCATTCAGAGGGCTTATCAGCAGGATGACCTCAAGGACCGCCCATCTTGTAATTTTGCAGTGGGACTGTGTCTAAAGCAAAGTGTACACCGCTAAACCTCCGCTGCATCGCTGCTGGTTGCGTTTTAGGGGAAAATGTGCAGACCTTTCGGGTGGCTGAAGGTTACGGAAAAGAAAGTGGTCACATTGAAGTTTACATCTACTCCTCACAGCATAGGAATGAGATGTGAGGTCGACATAAACAACCGTTGTTAACGCTTAAAATGTCAACTGCCTCAGTTTCTTGAGCAACTTTTGGGACACCTTATATGTACTTCAAAACAAATACGTTTAGGCCCAATCACAAAGTGCTTTGACAACTGCTACACACATCTCAGAGAAATGATATCGCTCCACCAACTACTTTAAACCTTATTTTTTGAGCGTTACTGAATGCGTTATATCACAGTTGACTCAAATTCACAATACAGCCCTGGGTCCAAGGCGTCTTAAAACATATTCTGACATTTTGCCGAATTAGGAAAGAGAGATAAAACATGCATTTTGTATCTAGACTGAGTTATCACCCCACAAACACATATCACGCAAACACACACACACACACGCCCTCTTACCCTTGAGCAGTGGCAAGGGCGTGAGCTCTATGGGTTTGCCCTGAGAGCGGAACTGGGACGAACTCTGCGACCGCTTCTGCTTGGCCTTCCTGACAGACTTCCGTGAAAATCCGTCCACTTTGTCCACAGATGGAGATGTGGCGGCTGCCGAGGACATAGCCCTGCTGGGAGACACACAGAGAACAGATTAATGAGTGTGAGAAATGCTGCTGCAGGTTCACACGGGACACACGAAGGCATCATGCTGGAGTAGCATCAGACCTGCTTTAGGAAACTCTCGCATCAGAAAAACCACAGAGTGCTGACATGTTTACGGTACTGAAACTGACGTACCACCAATGTAGGTTTTGAAATACCAATAACAATTTAACGGTTACTCAATGTGTTGAGTTTCGCCCATAGAACGTTTATGTATTAGTTCATTGCTAGTGTCTGATCCCTGTTAAGGTGGAAAAACCTTCTGAAGCTACATTTATGTCCCTTCGCCGATAAAGGCCTGAATGGTCCTGAGCCGACGGCCCACTTTTTTTCCACTACACTAAAAGCTATCTCAAGCCAAGCTGAAAGGGAGCCATGGCCTCTTTCTGCTTCGTAGCACGGTCGAGAGCGTGCTGGTCTCCACCCTCAACAGGGCTCTTATGACATAACGGTGCCCCTACTGGCTCACACACTGCACAATAACAAACGACAAAGACAGAGGCGCCATGTTTAAAAGGTCATAATAATCCTTTCTAACTCTCTGATAAAACAAAACTAATTTCAAAATGAAATTAAACAGGTTTTATGCTAATTCAAATTTTTAACTCAATGAATCATCTTTTTACACCTCAAAAGTTTTTATTTGTCATTTAGTACCAAGAAAATATCATTTCCCTCCATCCACCCACCCTCAGTCATTCAGGAAATTATATATTAAGCTTGATCATAACGTTCTGTATGAGCCAATGGCAGACTGGACATATAATATACAGTATAACAGTACTAAATAAATCAATGCCAAAATAAAAATTACAGCCAAACCCACTGAACTGGAGAACAATGATGATACTCTAATTAATGCAGCAGATCATAGTCAATCTTACTCCTAAATTATGAACTTTATGGCATTGCAGTTCACTGAATTTCTGTCATTTTAAAAAAATATTTATAATAATATTACTTTTTCCTTTTTTCATTATAATCGTGATTTACAGGCAAGACTTTGTCTTTGTAATGACCTTGTAACAGAAAAGGACAAACATCCTGTTACCTTTTTTTAGCTCCATAACAATTCACCTTCCTCCAGATTTTTAAAAGTTTCACCACAAAGCCTTCACAACCAAAGCCAATGGCCTCACTGTTTTAGCAAGACTATTTGGGCCTGAGCCGAGAACTGGTTACAGTGCACAAAAACACCACCAACTAACCGTGAAACAAACACACACACACACACACACACACACACAGGCATCTACCGTCTACCCACAACAATGGAACTGGTTCTGCTGCTCCGTGATGTGGCCAGAGTGGGAGGAAGCTGAGGAAATGTCCACTGTTGTGTGTTTGCTGCTGATTACATCTCAAAGCATGAAATGAACCAACTGCAGACACACTGTAAAAAATGCAGCTGCAGCCACTAGTCAATCAATTTATTGGACACATGCTGAAGTCTTGCAGCCTTCTGGACCATTCCAATGAGATTATGTTTGGAAAAACTTGAAAATAATTTCAGCTGTCAGGGTTTATGAAGATATGTTGATTTGAGACACTAGGTTTTGACCACCAATTCAAACACGGTTTGTTATCATCCACCACAGATGTTATCATCAGTGGTAGAAAAAATGTCAGCCCTGACATTTAGGACAGAATTTAATGTCCATATTGAGATTATCCTGCAAACTCTCCTGCTATCTTGCACTGAGTGTAATTTAAAAAATTGATTGAAAATGTTCTATAAATTATGTGCTGAGCATGCACTAATCTTGCTGATAATTACAAGTTTTAGAAGTCGTTATGCAGTCTGGTTTATTAGGGATTAAACTATAAAACAAAGATGAGACATGACTCCTTCTATCAATATTGGAAAGTGTTAAAGCTTTCCATTCATGTCTTGTAAATGGGTAAATTTGTGTGTGTGGGGTGGGTAAGCCCATGAAATTGAATTTTAGACAATCAGACACAATAACTTAATATTCCTGCGTACATGTACTATGCAACGCTGATTCAGTATCAACTCAAGTTGTCTTTAAAAATCACGATAAAATCACATGCACGTGGGGGGCAGAATATAAGAAACACCTTTAAATATAGCTAAGTCTCACATTACAGCACCACTCACTATGGCCACAACTATTAGTTGAATCAACAGCGAGTTAAATCAACACCTCCCTGACACAATGTAAACAAAAACTGAACACTATTAGCTTCACAAAGTAGGGATGTACAGCAAGGCCAGTCTACCGTACAAGTGTATCTAGTAAAGAGGTGTATGAATATGCAGTTTCAGTATTACCAAATATGTTGGTAGATGTATCAAAAGCGAATTTTCCAGTCGCTCACACCCTCCTTTTACCTACTTCCTACCTTATATACTCTAATACTTTGTTACTGTAGTCTTTGATAATAAATGTATTGTTCAATTACAATATCCTGTCTCAGAATAATAAATATTGAAAGAGCACACTTAATAAAGACCAAAAAACTACATAGCTGCAGACTGTAAATATTGAAGCAGCCATGGATGAAACATTTTTGAGCAGAGGACAAAGACTTGTCCAGTCCACTACTCTGCTCTGTTGCTGCAGGGATGAATTAGAGTTCCAGCTAAAATTATGTAATAAGATGTGTATGAGACACTGCAGGCTGTACAGTCAGTCCTCTGCTTATCTGTCAAAGTCACACAGTATGCCCAACAGGACTCGTGCATTAACACAGGACACACACACACACACACACACACAGCTGGCAGAGGATATGGACAGCACTAACCGACTATAAAAGCCACGAAAAAAAAAAACACACACAACACAATGAGTGCAAATAACAGCTGTTTTCTCTTTCATATAATATATACCGCACTTGGTCTAAAATGTTAAAATTCTAAAAAAGCCAAGCACCAAGCCGAAAACGCGTCCCACAAATTGAAAACGTGAATTATACTCATGAAAGGAAAAACAGAAGCATACTGTCAAACCTTAGAGAATGAGACCAGCAAATATTTGTGGGTTTACTTAGATAATTTAATTGATTTTCAAAAATACTTTTTCATTTCAGCTGTAACTATTTCCTTAATCATGACATTTAGCAACTGTGATTAATAAAGATTACAATTGTACATTTGAATTTTCAAACTTCCAGACCATAACTTAAAGCCTATAACTTCTTAATTCTGTTCGAGGATTTCATTTATTTATGAGCCATTATCCATCCATTATTAGCAAAACTTTATCAAACCACTGCAGACACTGGTGACAGTGATGGATGAGTCGGTCAGACAGGACTCACGTGAACATCAGGACAGGAAAAAATAGTTTTCCAGGATTTTCATACATAATATTTCTGTGCAATTCCAAAACTTCAGTCCAGGAGATTGTGCAGTCCGTCATAAATGTCCAAACACACACATACAGCACACAATCATGACTGTTCACGCCATAACTAAGGTTATTCCTACTTGGAATACGGCTCCAATGAGTCATTCCTTTGTTCATACTGACGACACAGATTCACATAACGATACCAATTATAATCTTTGTAACTTGATAGTTATCTGTCACATGGCTCACTGTTTATTCTTTCATATCCACACAGCTGTTAATGATCAATCTGTGTGAATAGCTTGAGTTTGTGTTAGGTTGCAGAATCATCACCAGGGTGGGAAAATACTGCCATCCAAACACAGTTCCATCTTATCAGTGGCTGCCAAGTTGAATTCTCCAGAAACCTGTTTGGCTGGTAACTTGTCATTACTCTGAAAATCCCTTTCTGTTCTAAAATAGGCATTTGTTGCTAAATATAAGTATTTGGTGAATTTGAGGGTTTGCTAGGATCTGACAAAGCCGCATGAACCAGTAAATCTTCAGCTAACAATTCCGAAACGTCAACTATTACTCTAATATAAACCACTGAGCTAACAGGATCAGGCTCTCTTCCAAATTAAAGAAAAGTACTTGCACCCTAAAGAGTTTTGCCTTTCAAATCTTTACAGGGACTATTTAAATGTCATTCAAAGTACGTCCAAGCAGCCAAACCGTTTGTTTATTAGCCTCACCACAGGCTGCAGTGTGCAACACAGCAGAAAAGTGCAAATTAACACCTGAACCACTGTCTTGTGCTGCCAATGAGCTGTGCAGTCAAAGCAAAGCCAAGGATTCAGAAATCAGTGAGATTGTCTCCATCTCATGGCTTACAATGGAAAGAGCTCTGACATACACTTTTGATCGCAACAAAATATCCGTCTTTAATCATAAGTCCAAATCATATATGCCAGTTTTTAAGTCTCCGTTTTCATCCACTAAAGACTCAGTAACCAATTCTTAGTTCCTGCCTGCTACTCCCTTGACGACATTGCTGAAGCTGCATCACCAATGGCAACAATAAGTATTCTGATGATGAAGTCAGTCCTTTCCTGCTTTTGCTGTCTTATCAATGCTAAAAGTCACAGGCAAATTGTGAAAATTGATCAAGCAAGTGTTTCCCTTTTAAAAGAAACCCTAAAATCTGCTATGATAAGTAGCCATCAGTCTGTCTTACCTGTGCAAAGGGGCACTGGAATCCCCATTTACCACCATCTGTTCCTCGCGCTCTATCTTTCTCTCTCAGTCTTGCTTTCTATTGCTCGCTTTCTAGCAAGCTATTAGCAAAAGACTCAAGTACAACCGATGAGGGAAAGCGAGACGACGATGGCTGGTCTGGCGTATGGCACCTAAGCACAAAGCCATTCCCCTCCCATGCCTCTTACATAAGAGAACAGATGACATCCAAACAGGGATGAGGATGGGGAGGGGGGGGGTGAAAGAACAAGGAAGGGGAGGGGGTGAGGGACGCATCAGAAAGAAAGGAAAGGAAGGGAGCTACTGCTCGACGGGAAGTCAACAAATAGGCAATGGCAAAGCAGAGCAAATGGAGCTGTGTGGGAACAAACCACACAAATACCGATGTGCACAGAGACAAACAAAGGACAGATAAAAGATGGGAACATGAGGAAAATCAAGGATTGAGTATGTGTTCTGAACTGGCAAAGACACCAGACAAATGCTGAATACTGAACTAGGCTAGGTGGTGACAACCTTTGCAGTGTGACCAGGTTTCATTCACTATTTATGTCACTCAGATAGAACAATTAGATTCAACAATAAGAAATTGAGGCTTTCGGTCCAATCAAAAATGCCAATCAAGACACAGCTAAGCTAATATGTAGCTTTATATAACAATAAATTCAAGCAGCTCATAGAATAGGACAAAATGAATGACAATTAGTTTGGAGTGAGCCAAGGATGGCTGGATGATGGTCACAGTTACTGTATTATTATGTTATTATTATGAACTTAACCTGCAGAGTCAGAAGCCAATCAAACGGCACAATGCCATATTCTTTGAGGTAACTGCTGTGTAGCATGCATGAGGTAGCAGCGCCGCTATGCTGCGAAGTGTGACACGGGCATAACAGCACACAAGTACACAAGAAAAAGGACCCAGACTGTTGCAAACCTTTTGGATGACAATTGCTTGTTCAAAGACACCAACCAAACTTTTCCTTAAGGTCCGTTCATTGTGACAGGCGAGAACACTCAGGTGTGCACCAAAACCTGAGCACTAGTCTTGGCCTGTTTACAAGTGAACCCTGGTACAGTTCATTATTGGTGAATAATTTTGTTCTGGTTTATGCCAAAGTAATTCCAGGATAGAGCGGCACAATTATTTTTGACAATTATTGGAACGATTAATTGACGAATCGGGTGATTCTTGCAATCAGTCAATATCTCTTAAGTAACTATTGCCTCATTTGCCTCGTCTTGGTGGCTGTATTAGGCATGTGCTAGCTAACACTGAAGGCAAAGGCATGAAGTCATCTTTGGAAAAAGTTTATATAACCTTTACTGAAATGCAAGTAAAAAAGAAAGTGTTTTATTTTAACAAAAAATACTCAGTTTAAAATAAATAAGGCCTGTCTTGCCTTACCTTACATTTTCGCAATTAGAGTATTAATTCATTTAAAAAATAAATCTACCCAGCTGCATTACAGAAAATACACAAGGGTTACATCATAATTTTGAAGGTGTTTCATAGGAGGAAATCTCACAATGTGAGAGGAGCTAGTGGTTACTTTCAAATATAAATTATTTGTTCTGATGTGTAGTCTTCATACATTTTGTCATAATTGGTTACAAATAATGGTTGGTTTTATACTGCTACTTCTGTTGTATCAATGGTCACCTTGCCGTTTTTGGAACATCAAATTTAGCATTACCTTTAGCATGCTAGTTTGCTAACACTAGCATTGGTAATCGATCTATCGATCGCTCCATCCGATTAGAGTGTCTCAATAATCTGTCACGCAACACTGACGTTGGGTAAAAACACAGCGTAGTCAGCTGACTACATGGAGAGTAGGCATCAAGTAGGCATCAAGTGTGTGTGCGTGTGTTTTCTTTCTTTACGTTCTGCTTTCCGACTGTGTTGTGGCTACAGCACTCCTCTGGTTAAAATGAGTCACACTAGGGCTGAGCGGTATATCGACTTTTAACGGTATATTGATATATTTTCAGGATGAGGCACAGTTATAATCCTGTAACATGGAAGAAGCTGGAGCGCCAGTGATCTGTAGAGAATGTAACAAACAGGTTGCATCCAAAAGCGCAAACTTCAGTACGAACAAAATGGTAAACTAACTGCTGATGCTGCAACCTCAGCCGCAAAGCTCTCGCAGCCTTCTGTCTCCATAACAAAGAAAAGAAAAATGGCAAGTGGCACGATATAACTATTATCTAGATGGGTGAGATAGACGAGATAGCTAAGATGGTCAAGATAGATCACACGTTCTTGTGATATTTCACATGTGGTTTTCACGAGCAACTGAATATTTCACACTAGAAAATGCAAGATATTTATTGTGCATCTCCATTTGGCCTAAAAATCCCAAAATATGATTTTGGGTCCGTTTTGCCCAGTCGCATAGCTTCAGTTTTAAATATTCTGTAATGCTGAGGATTCAAATGGCAATTCTACAATGAAAATAATACACTTTTTCATTGTAAAAATTGTCAATAATTTCGACTATTCATTGTAGCCCTATTGAAGGACTATTGTTACTGTTGGCTCTTGTCCACTACGAGGCTGAATACAGAGCAGGTGGCCTACTTCCTTGTCCACCACACTCTAATCTGACCCAAGCTGAAACTCCAGTTTTCTGGCTCTTCTTTTAAGTATAACATCAACATCACAAATAAAAGACTCTGTGCTTAATAGAGCTGAGAAGTTACTGTAAACATTGCAAGCAATCCCTGAAACCCCCTTTGTACATGGTTCTAACTGTTAAAATGGAGTCCCAGAACCCATTATGTTGTTGGAAGAAATTCTATTATATCTGGAAGGCTCGGTGTGCAGCAGGGGACTAATTCACCTGTTTTTGCATTTTGAAACCAATATGAACCATGTATGCATGTATTGCATATGACTTACATATATGCCTCCAAGGAGTGTGGGTTTGTACTTTAACCGAATTTGACTTAAAGCAGTGGCTCTGCTTACCCAGACCACAAACAGTAGTGCATATGGAGTTAAAAATAATAAGCACTACACTACCAGCAGTATGTGTTAGTTGTACTGCAGAGTGAAACATCCTGTTTCTGCAGAGAGTTTGGTCCCACTGCATATTTTACTGCTGACCATTGGCAACTTACTAAAAAGTTGAAAGTGTAATGACTGTGTAATAAAGCTCTATCTTCATCAGTCTGATTGCTTCCTTGGTATTTTCATTACAACACAATTGGAAAAAAGAATATTAATTATTACCTTACTAGCAGTTAGTTGACTGTGTAGCAACATCAGAATTTCCCCACTGCCAATGGTTTTATAATATCTGGCTCCAGGAAATTAAATTGAAAATGTGAGTACTCTCAGTCCTGCCAGATTTTCCGACTAATTAGCTAACACCCAAAAAAGTTAACACATTTGGCATGCTTCTTTTAATGCAATGCAAAAAACTTTTTAATCTGTCCACTAGTTTTAAATTAATCTATTCATCTTCCATTCATCCACCCACGACTCCCACTAATCTTGCACACGGATGCACGGGGCAGGAACCTATCAGGTCTATCACAAGGTTATAACACACTGATAAATGCATTCGCACTGTGGTCAATTTAGAGTTTGCATTTCACCGACAAAGAGTGAAATATGTGAAAGTGACATTTTTAGATTGATTTAATCTGTCCAACAGCCAGAAAGCTGTTTTTGACAAAGATACAGAGCACAGCAACACAGCAAATCATCACATTTGAGCAGCTACAATCAGCAAATGTTTTGGATTTTTATGGGATACATTACAGATTATTGATCATCAGGAAAATAATCAATTTGTTTCTGTCAAACTTCTCCTGAAAGTCTCATGTTGCTTACTATTCGGTACCATTCATTCATTCGAATTATACCACTCACACAGAATAAGTGAACTCAGCAATTTCTCTTTTTCTCACACACAGCCACACAGCAGAGAGAGAGAGAGAGAGATAGATGATAAGAAAAAGGCAGTTACTACAACAGTTACACCATAAACACAGAGGACTTCGGATGTTAAGATATCTTGATCTGGGCTGTACTGATTTCTAGAGCGTAGCTTTGAAACACCTTGAAGATGAATAAGCATGATGGTAGCAATACTGCATCACAACCACACATATACCCACACCATGTAAAGCATAGCACCACACCTGGCCTCTCCCTCATTACTGTCACATGACTGACAGGGCAAAAGCCTGTCAAATAAAAGCTCAAATGTCAAGTAAAGGTGTCCAGACACTAAAGCTCATTTGGGGATTTTTTTATTTTTACAGCAGATGCTACTGCGATTTACTACCTCTGTATCATCTGTCACAACAGTGTCATTAGGTGTGAGCGTCTCTCTTTGACAAATTATTAATGCAGTGGCCACTTAGATACACAATACAGTACAACCCTAAATAAATCCTACTTTTATGAAACTGATAATGTTCAGTTTTCAAGCGGTCATTGAGGGTATGGCCACTATATGAGATGCTCGATCAGTGTAAGCCTACACAAGAAAATACAGCACCAGTAGATATTTAATTTGTACAGTGTTGTTTTCCAGTGCAAAGCCATTCAAAGTTCATATCAGAATATTACCACAAAAAAGAAATGTACCTTCACTTGTGTCAGACAGGACAGATTCAAATGGCTTTTTCCACCTTTGATGATTAATCTACATACGTCTTTCAGCAAATCTGCTGAGGACCCTATGAGTTTTCTTCAGGGATCAGACACTAACACACAAGGGAAATAAAATGATCAAACACATTTGTTATAACGTATAATAGGCAAGATACAAGGTTGATTTTGGTTTCAGATTCACAGCTTCAAAATTGGACTTTATTCTACTTTATTACAAGTAGATAAAGGTTTTATGCACGTGAAACTATGGGCCTAACTCCAGGCCTAACTCGACAAACCCCAGAACATGATGTGGAATGGGATCTGCGAGCTCTTATATACAGTTGTGACATAGGATATACACAGCATTTGGTCTCCCAGTGTCAATCGCGTTAACCCAGTTGACTTTCAGACTATAGACTAGACATTTTCAGAAAACAAACACTTCACATATCTAAAACAGGGTTTACAACTTCCAAACAACTGTAAATTTAATCTAGGAAAGCTGCATCTGATTTAATGATGGTATAATGCTGCATGATCAAAACACATAAAAAAAGTTTTTATCCTTTATCCGTTTAATGTTTTAAACACCAAGATGGGCAAAAGACTAATAAAAAAACTTTGATGATCTTAATATACCCATAATCCAGATATGGATCTATATATCTACCCACTACCCTGGTTTCACAACTATAAATACTATACACTATAAATATAATCCTGTTCATCTTTGTTGCATCTCTGAAATTTTTGACTAGTAATTATTGACTTTAAGACTATGCTGTCTGCACAAATCAAATTAGTAAAATCACCTATCACATATAGAGAAGAACATTTAAAGATTATTTGGCTCTCTGTGTGTCAGTCAAATCTGGGCCTGACCAGTGTTACTTTTGTAGACCCAGCTTTATGTAGTTTAGATTGGGGTACCAACAGTGAAATCCCACTGTTCCATTTGCCACACTAGTGCAAATTATAATATAATCCCATTCAACTAATGTAGGTAATGAAAGGAGTTGTCGAATAAAAATGTGTTGTGGTTTGCCGGTCACGAAAAAAACCTGCATATTTTTCAGTTTTGACAATTAGAATAAAGTTTTAAATGCTTTGGGTCCTAATATATCACATGGCACTTGTTTGATCGTTAAAAAGTGTAGACAGGCAGTGTTGAAGTTTAACTTGCAAATCGAAAGCCAATATCAACCTCTTTCTTTCGTACTCTGGAGGATCAGATATGGATGTCACTGAGCAGCAGAGTATGCCATTAGGATGTATACAATGTAAAGCGATATAGCACAGCCAGGCTCGTTAGCTTGGCCATATTGGGCCTGGCAGCAGCAGAACATTCAAAACTTGACAGCGCGATATCTTCACCAACATTAGTGCAGCTAACGCTAGCTACTTGGCCACGTTAGCTACACGATTAAACGTAGACAAACATGCAAATTCAATGTATAAATCGTTGGCTAGTTGCCACATTTCACAAGCAAAACATCCAATTATTGTTTGCAGGAAATCAATCGAGTGGTTCGCCGAAGCAGCAAGGCTTCCTTTGGAAAATTAAATTTGACTTAGCCAGCTAGCGTTAGTGCTAACCAACAGCTATCGCGGGTTAGCCCAAGTTGAACATGTAGCATTAGCTCATTGGAGACACAAGCTATCGTTCTGTACATCCTGTAAATGAAAGACAATGAATGTGGTGTGTAAACACGGAAAGTACTTAATTTAAGTTTTATATGTGTGCTAGCAGGGGAACGTTACCTGGGCGGGCTCGGGCGATCAGCCATCATCCCAGATGTAAATAGGGGCAGTGCTAATGCTGCTACCGTTAGCTACCGCTCAGACTGACACACCGACAGGGCAGGGAAACACACACCGTCCCGAGTCCCAAGTCGCTGTGAGCTCTCCTTTTGCAGTACTTTACCTTGATCCTCTGCGGTTCGCAACGTAGACGGTGGCGGGGAGTTGTCCTATGTTTTGGGAATCTATCAGCTAAGTGCCGGGCTAACCTCCAGCTCGGTGCACAGAGCCTTTCCAAGCAGCGGCGGAGCAGCAGAAAAATCTTGGCCTCAAACAGCCAAACCCACGAGTACCCTTTCCTTCCAACAGAATAATCCTCAAACTCCCATTTATAACAAAATACGACTATATACAACGAGTAGGTTCACGCTATTACATTCCCGTTTGTGTTTAAATTGCGTCTCTTCCCAAAACCCCTGGCTTTTGGGTGTTTTCTTTGCTCGTTTTTAATTCGGGTTGTTTCTTTTCACCCTATTGTCAACACTGCTGGGTTCTGACCATGGCACACATAACAGAGATGCAACTGAACTTGCTGAACGGAGCTCAGGTCGACGTACGACAGCGATTGGTTGTCGGGAGCGATATCCCCCGTTGCGATTGGCCAAAGGAGACGTCAATCACCCGAGAGGGAAACGAGGCTGTGAATGTGTGGGGTTGGTGGAGATGAAGAGGAACGATGTGTGCAGAAAGCGGAGCGGCGCTCTGGAATGAGGCTAAACCTGTACAAGGCCCTGCCCTAAACTTTACTTTTATTTGTTCGATTACAGCCAGCAGTTAATGGCGATAAGTTTCCCAAACCATAACTTCTTCAGCGGCGAGGCCGTATTTTGCGCAGGAGGAGCGGATATGTATGCAAACATCGAGTTTAGAGCCAAGCAGCAGTAACTGTTACGTAACTACAATGGGTTCACTATGAATACTATACCAGTGAATGTCCAGGGGCGTGAGTACGGGGGGAAACAGGAGGACACCGCCCCCTCACTGCAGGTGTCTAATAAAAAACTACATACAGACAATAAACGTTTTGTACACATATATGTCTTTAGTGCATCTTGTTAATGCACAGTTCTGATTGTTCAATCACAGCATTCAAGCCGTCAGGTATTTTACGATTATGATCTTTGAATATGATGACCTTTAATCATATTTAACTATTTGCTAGCATGTATCATCCTGCCACCAAACAATTATATTAATGAAGTAACCTAGCACCATCTTGAGGCGCTGTTTAACAGAGAACAACTAAATTGAGAACCAGTACAGGCAAGACTCTTTGAATTTGCTGAAATAGATTTGTAAGCCATATGTATGCAATGTAAAATGTTCTACAGTGTGTTGTTTGTTTTCATCTATATGACAATTTGGAAAAGGTTTTGTTTTGATATTTTTAATGGAAAGATTTAGGCCTACACGTTCTGTATTTTCTTTTTAATCATACTATTTTGTAAAATGTAATTTTTCTTGTGGTTTATGTTTGAGATATTTGAAAATATACATGTTTTGAGCAAGATTTTTTTCTCCTCAGTATATTTTGGCTGTACATTACTTAATATTGTATTTCTTATGATATCTGTATTGGAAAACAAGGAAAAAAATATCATGGCATCATAATATTTTTGAGAGGAGAGAGAACAGTACTTTATTGATCCTCACCTGGAAATTATTTGTCTGCATGTAATCCATCCTACTATGAGGAGCAGTGGGCAGCAACCACATGCACACACAAACACACACACTAGCGCCAGGGACCAACTCCAGATCTTCCAGCAAGTGCCTGGGTCAAGAGCAATGGCAGGAGTGATTAGCCTAACATACACTTTTTTTTTCAATACCTTAAGGACTTTGACTCATCGAAGTAGAAAAAGTTCTTGTGCTCCAACAAACAGTATCGTGTGTCTGAAGCACACTGATGGAATTAGATTTGGGAAAAACCTCAAGCAAATACCACATTTTACTACAAAGTATCAATCGAGTCTGAGTTCTGAAGCAGGAGGAGCTGTGTTAGCATGTAGAAAAAGTACTTTGAGTCCTGGCAGATGAGTCCCAGATTGCTTTGAGCCTCACAGAGGAGGTCTGCAGCCTGACCCTATTGAAAAACAACACAAATATCCTGATCACGGCAGTGCAAAATGATGGTCTTCTCTGTCGTTGTGGGGTATTTGAACCATAGAAATCAGGACCAGCATTCCCCCATTTTGCTGAAACCAAAGGAAGGCACAGAAACAAGCACATTCAGAAACAAAGCAGACACCACGGCTGGCTGCCACCTTCATAACAGAGACAAACATTTTCACTGCATTCCCTGATCTAGTCCACTGTTTGTAATTTACCGTGACACTGTTCCCGTTTCAGCCGTTCCCCCTGGCATCGGTGAAAATGCATGACAAGGGGTTTTATTACAATTTTGTAATGAATGTGTAACAAACTTATGTAGACTGTTGTCGTGTATTATGAGTTCAGTTTTAGAGACACAACAAGTGTTAAAGAGGATAGTCAGGCAGTTGTTGCGGTGTCTTTCTTTGACGTGTCTTGATTTTCAGCCATATCCTTGTCCACACAGGCACATAAAATATTTGAACCATGATTTCCCGTCAAGATTTCAAGTGGTAGATCTCCAAGGTGAAACATACATCCTGACATTCATTTTCAGCTTTCAATCAGAAAAGACCCTGAAAATAAATTTGGCAGCTACCAAATTTTTATTTTAGGCACAAGCTAGAGGTGGATCTGGGTCTGCCCTCTCAGATAAACCCAAGTGAAACCAACGCGAGGTTCACATTTCATGGCTCAGGAAATTCCACATCCCTGATGAGAACCTGTCATGATATTGCAGTTGAAGAGCAATGGCAGGGAGCCAAACATGTTCAAGGGTAAGGAAACTGGAGCAGCCAGAGGAGATCCACGCTTGTGACAGTTTGGTGTGTGGTTATTATTTGAACCAGGGGTGACGCTTGAGCAGGTCCAGAGTGATGCGTTTCTCAGGGTCTAGCATCAGACAGCGGCGCAAAAAATCCTGACAACCTGTAGAAAAGAGAGACACCAAAGGACAAGGTGAGAAAACTGCACTTTTTAGGGGGAAGAAACAGAAATTCAATGATTTTGACATCTCATCTCGTGTGTGTGTGTGTGTGTGTGTGTGTTGATGTATTGGACTTACAATTTGAGAGCTTATCACTTATTTGGATGGAATTCCTGATGAATTTCCTAGTGTCAAAATTCCGCCTTTGCAGTATTTCATAGAGGACCACGCCCACCTGCCAAACGGTAGTAGGTCCAGCAGTGTATGTGCCGGATGTGTGCCACTCTGGGGGGATGTGCTGAATCGTACCTATAAGACAGAGACAAAGGAAAGTTATAGTGAACGTGTCTGGAAAAATGTGATAGGAAATAGAAGAAGAATAAATCCTACCCGCAAAGGTCTTGAAGCTGGACTTCTTGTTTACAAAGCAGCCCAAGCCGAAGTCGATGACCCGTAAGCGTGGGACACCGGTGCTCGTGTCTATCAGGAGGTTTTCCAACTTGATATCCCGGTGAAAGATCCGCTTTGATTGGAACTCTAATGTTGCATCCAACAGCTGTTTAAGTATAACCTGAGACAGGAAGTCAGTTCAGATCACTACAGGCAAATGAAGCCACAACCGAAATGTTTTGTCTTAAATTCCTCCTCCCGACTGACCTTTGCGTCTTCCTCCGTCAGGGAACCCCCGTATAGTGTACAGTAGTCATAAAGGTCTATGCACGGGTCTGGCCTTTCCATAACTAAGATCAGCACCCGGTCCAGATCGAACCAGTCCAGCAGGGCCACAGCTGCCGACGTCTCCACTGATCCTCCCGATCCCAGTTTTTGCATGAGGGCTACTTCCCGAGGGAGTCTCTTGCCATTGTGAATCTGAAACCACAAAACAAAACGATGAAAGTGAAAAGCCACACATTCAAATTTCTACTCACCAACAATTAAACAAGTGAACAAACTCCTTACAACTCTTACATTGTGTTACAAATGGCAATGGCAGAAATATGAATATTCACAATATAAGTGAGGGTGCTGTCTTTCTTGATTTCTTTGATGGCCACAAGTAGATTGTCTGTTTTTCTGCATCCGGCATGTACAGCTCCATATGATCCATCACCCAGTTTGTACAGCTTCAAGTATTTGTCGTCAAACTCCGCTAAACACACACACACAGAATCACATCATTTAATGACCTGCTAACCCGAGAATGATTACATAAAAAACGGTCGACTCACCTCTTTTGATTTCCTCTAAGGTGCGGGGGTCTCGAAGCAACTTCCGGAAAGAGAAGCGACTGTTGGCGCTCCTTCGACTCTTTGCGGAGGCGGGTCTGTCTGGGCTGGGGCTCTCCACAACGGGGGAATTTTTTGGCGGTTCCAGCTTGCAGCGATGCAGAACCACTCGACACTCACGTATGTTGACTACAAACAGAGACAAATATCAAGTATTACTCACACACTCTCAAGATCTCTGACGTTACAGTTCCCACCCCGTCCAGCAGATGTTGCCTTTCTTCCAGCTGTTCAAGCATCCTTCAATCTCCACTTCACACACAACCGCTTCCAGTGACCCATTAGTCTCCCATAGAGTCATATTTACTAAATCCAACACAAATGTGTCATGATAATGAAGTGCATCTAATAATGATCAGCTGCAGACAGACACAGACATGTTTTGTTCATCTGGGAGATTTTAGGTCATCCTGACAACATTTAGACAAGACTGCTGCTTTTCATAGGAATGAATGTGAGAAACTTATGGACAAATGCTAACACACATAACACACACGTAGGTTGAGCTGTGAAGTAGATTCAAATGAATGATTAGAACAGGAGAGACTTGGGGAAAACACATGAAAAGCAAATTTTATCAGTTTTATTCACTCACTAGCATTGATTAATCAGTGTATTGCCATAGTTTTGTCATCAGAATAAAGAACGGCAAAAAGTCCAAATCATCAACCCAAACATGCTGTCTGGAGTGGAAAAAAAATCCCATTGGTAGATAGAAAAGTACTATTTCATTCATTTGTGTAACAAAATCAGCCACAAATAAAACCACAAAAATATATTATACTATATATCATGTGTATGATATGGATAAATGTTAAATATAGCTAACTAGTTAAATATAAATATATCTAATTAAGTAGGTTTTAATATAGTTGTTAAGAAAAGGTAAATATTTAAATATAATATAAATATTTATACGTAGTTGTTTGTTGAATATTGTTGTGTTCTCTTGCTTTTTTCATTTTGTTCCTGTTTGTGTCTTTTTTTATTTCTACGCTCGAGCTGCTGTGGCAAAAAACTGTCTCCTGTGTGCGATCAGTAAAGTTCACCTCACCTCATTATCTCATCTCATACCTTTTTGGAGGTCGTCTGGGGTGTAGGTTTTTTGGGGCACTGGTCTTGGGAAGTCAGGGGTTTCCTCTCTCACCTTCACTCCTCCCTCTTTTGTTACACCAAGCATGGCCGAGTTGTCAGCATAGGAACTTGTGGAGGTACTCCTCATCTTCTTATACACTCCATCTACACTGGACCTACACTCTCTCTTTCTCTTCAGCATGAGCGACTCCTCAGAGCAGCTGGAGACCTTCAGTGTTTCCAGCCTGCAGCGATGGAGAAGCACCCTGCATTCACGTATGTCTGCTGAGGAGACACGCAAACATCAATCAATGACTTTTGTCTGAATGAATCAAAATGTTTCTGTTAGCTCGGGAAGAGTAAATGATGAATTCAAGGACATGCTGTTGAAAATCAGTGTGTGTTTATAAACGTTTGTGCATATGGAGAGGATCCTTCTAACAGTCTGCTGGTAGTTTTCAGATGATTTGTGAATTAGCGCCACCTACTGGACGAGACTTTCGCTCCTCTCCTTATATGCACCTGTCATTCTATAGCTAGCCTCATCGCCCTGAACTGAACGATGTTCCTCTCCAGTCACACCATTCCAGCCTCGCACTGTCTGTGTTTGTATTTCCCGCCACGTGTCTGAGTATTTCTGTCCTATTTTCATTTATCGTGTCACCTGAATCACTTTCTCCAGACTCGCTCGCTGACCCGTTGCTGTCCTCGGCCAGATTGTCACGTAGAGTCTTGTGTCTGTTGTCCATCTCTTTCTTTTGGATGTTGTTGTGGCTGCTGCTGTCTTATTGATTGGTGCGTTACATGATGTCTCACTTGTTGTATTTTGATAAGTGCATCATAACATGTTTTGATGTCATCAAATCTGTGATGTCAAAGCTGTCTTAGTGATGGTGACATGAAGCCAAGTGAAGCATTGAACACAGTGGTTGGAGAAACAGTCAACGTCTTAAGGCTTTGTGTTTTCACTGTGGCATCTGCTGGACAGAATGAAGATGGCTGCAAATGTTATGAGTGATGTCATAAACATGTTTATCAGGTTTACCTGTCAAAAATATCAAAAATTTACAAAACAGTTGTATGTTGTTGATTTAAAAAACAAAAATCATTCAAGTGATTGTGTAATGCATATAGTCTGTGTGTATATATTTTTTTAAATTCATATTTCTGTATTTACATTCTCTTATATATTCATTATATTCCTATTTGTGTCTTTACTCTGCGTATCACTGTTTTCTCCCTGGACTTTTGAGCTGCTGGTCCATGTGAATGTCCCTTGTGTGGGTCAATGAAGTTCATCTCATCTTATCAAATGTGCATGAATATCAGTCATTTGATCGGGTTAAGATGAATTTTAAACTATTAGAAGGAGGAGGGTCAATATCTGTGTACATAAGCTGAAGTTTGGTGGTAACAGATGTACTCAGTATATTATAATTTGAGTTTCACATTTTTAATTTGGGCTCCATTTCACTCTATAAATAATATTTTATGAAATATAGATTTTTGAATTAACAATACAGCAATAACAAAAATCTGAAGCTGTTCATGTCTATGTAGTGTATTTTGTCAGTTGTAACAAAAGCTGCATTTGTATTTTCACCCTCACTTGGTGTGATTTACAATTGAAGTGTGAGTTAAAAACGTGTATCATAAATAGATGATGGAGACTTTGAGACTAAATGATTTAAAAAACAGTCATTTATACGGGGTGACCCCTGTATAATTTCCTTTTACAAAACTAGAAACTGGCAGACAGAAAACAGTGCAGAATAAATATCCTGTGGAGATTCATTGGTAAACAATCAGTAACTGCTGACCAACTGCAAATGTGTTCCAGTTGAAATGGTGATTTGAGAGCGCTAACAGCAACACGTGTATCATTCTTCAAATTATTTTAGTCTTTAGGCTTGAGCTGTCTGATTCTAAACACTGACCCGTTCTGTCACATGCAGAATCAAAACTGAATATCGATTATCTACACCTGAGGGTGGAAAAATATCAGATACAGAAATACAATCAAATATATATTAATGCAGCCATAAACAACAGGTAATCTGGTGTTGACATCAGATATTATGGACAGCAGATTTCTTTCACTACATTCCAGATACGTCTTTAAGAAATTAACAACTCTGGCATTAGCATCTGAATGATCTTCTTTGTTCTGTTGACTTCAGAGGGTTGGGTTCGAGCTGGCTCACCACTAAATGACTTCATTTACGTCCCGTGTGGTGAGGAGTGGAGAGAATTGAAATCAGTGAACATTTACATTTACATTTACATTTACATACATTACATTTATTGCTTTTTTGCCTTCTTCCCTCTCTGATAGCCATGTTTCCTACGCGGTCTGGATTTGACCCTCATAGCTGATTCACTCTTCATGGTCTCCTTCTTCCCTGGTGTGGCTTCCGCCCCTACTGGTTTCCATAGCAGCAGCTGAGCATCCTCTCCCCCAGTCACCAGGGCATCCCCTGCCTCGTCCCACTGGAAGCAGCGGACTGTGGAGGTGTGTCCTTCCTCCAGGCTCCTCAGCAGACGGAGCCCTGTGTGGTCACACTCCATCAGGTGGAGATTACCGTTGTTCATCCCGCTGACCACAAGCAGCTTCTGTGCCTTCTCCAGCCAGCTCCCCCCCACCAGGTAATCCACACCGTGTCCGTCGGCCAACGGGGTCAGGCTGCGGGCGTCCATGGTGCTGAAGATGGTAAGTGGCTCCTCTGTGTCCAGCTGGCCCAGATCCCACAGGTGAAGGCCCTCGTCGTGGCTCAGACACAGCAGCTGGGTGTAATCGGGTCCACACCAGCAGACTGAGCTGACTGAGGAGCCGCTGTTACAGGTGACCTGCAGCGCCTCCTCCTCACCCCCCTGGCTAAGGTCGAACACATTGACAAGACCATCAGTGGAACCAGATGCCATACGGTCTTTTTCTCGAGGGTGAAACTGAACCTGGGTGATGTCATTACTGTGAGACTCTGAGAACACACCCAGAAGTTTACCACCTGTCATCTTGGTATCCCAGAAAACCAGAAAGCTGTCCTTTTCATCTACCTGCTCTGTGCCCGCACAGAGGAGAGTGTCACTGCAGCTCAAGTCGAAGCTGCAGTAATGGTGGGAGGGGTCGCTTCGAAACAGCTGGACCGCATCTGTCCCAGGCCGACGTACGTCCCACACCCGCACTGTCCCATCAGCATAGCCAGAGTACAGCAGATCAGGGGAGGTGTGGGAGCAGGTGACCCCACAAAGTGGCCAACCGTGGCCTCGATACTCTCCCACTAGGTTCAAGGTGTCCCTGTTGTGTAGGTGGATGTTGAAGTTGGAGCAGGACACCGCCAGCAGGTCAGGCGACTGCAGGGTAACGTCCAGCAGGTAGGTGGGCTCCTCTGGACGGGCCCGCCGAGCAATGGACAGACCTCTGAGCTTCTCCTCCACACTGTCCATGGCATCTCAGTGTGATGGGGTACTACACTGGACAGAAAAACAAAACGAAAAAAAACAACTAAATGCTGATTGTATTACGCCCCGACATCATCATCATCATCATCATCATGGAGGATCAACAAAGAGGACTGCATAACAGTTTAAGACTTATTACTGTTATCTATCACCACCATTTATACGGTTACGGTTTCATTTGAAATTATAGCAAAAACCTCTAGCTTCCAAAGATGCCAAATATGTCTTTTAGAAAAATCTGTGTAAAATGAAACGCCATTCATCCTTAATAAAGAGAATTTTATGGGAAACTAATGCCATAACTTATATTTATGTTAATCGTATTTTTTAACATATCTCGAAATTGTGAGATTCGCACTGCCTTTTCTGCTTTTCTACTTCGTACGCTCCATTATTTATACGTTATTAGTATTAAAAAGGCCATTATTTTGATACAAAGTCCTTTAAGAAGCCCTCAACTGCCCAAAAATGCACTCAACTGATTAATTATTGAAATTAATTTACCGGAGCTTAAATGTATAATCAGGTGACGTATTTATTACTTGTTTTTTTTATGTCTCCATCTTACCTTTCTGCAGGCAAATTCCACCAAAGATAAAAAACAAGCGTGACTTTTAGAATAATGAATGAAGTTAATCTCACAAAAATGAAAATAAAATAAAAATTGGCACAAAATACAACGTGGCGTTGTAAAAAATAAACTGTTGGCGACATCCAGATAAAAAAAAAAAACGTTATTTAACTTAATTTTACAGTTCGTCTAACGTGCATGTAGACCGACGGGACATCTTGTGTCACAGCATTTACAGCTCGATCGGAACATGGCCCTTACATTAATGGTTCCGCGAAAAACGACGAGCTGTGGACTCCTTTAAAAACGCCGCTAAATGTGTAACGCGTCCATCGCACGTTTGTTTTTCCACTTTGTTGTACTTTTTTGTTCTTTGTTGCGCTGTTGGAGCTGTTTCCATTCTCCAGCCTCTCCTTAGAATCTCCAGTTCACGAAGATAATAGATGGACTGACGAAGAGAAATCGCGCCTGTGGAGGGCGCTGTTTACCTCGCTGTCTTCGGGTTAGTTTAATGGTCATTTGCAGACTCTTTACTTTCTAAAACTCGGGATAATTGAATTGTAAAGTGTATTGTTTTATAAATTAATCAATGGGGAGAGTATAGGTAAGTCTCATATTGGAGTGAAAGTAATAAAAAGTGAAGAATTTCCCTCGAAAAGTGGAAAATTACACAAATGGAACCAATGAAGTCGAGCACCTCAAAGGGACACAGATTTAATCCCACCTGCTGAATTTGCTCTTTAAGGCGAATAAACTGAATTTTAAATCAATATAACCATTTTTTAAATACAGTACTTGAATTAATATTATATTTACTTAATCCCAGAACTGAAATAGAGGGACTTTCATTGACCTTTGCTTTAGCTAGATGAGTGTGTGTGTGTGTGTGTGTGAAAGAAAGTGGTTCAACTTAATTACAGTGTGTACTTTTTATTTTATTCTTGCAGCTGAGCTTTTGACTCTCTCTCTGTGTGTGTGTGTGTGTGTGTGTGTGTTGGATCTCTCCCAATGCAGCTGCAGAAAGAAACATGAAGCTGATTTTTAATGAAAAATTGATAAAATTCTTTAACATTTTCTATTTTCTGGAACTACAGAGGCCCCTGGAATCAGGAATGATCTGAAGATTAAATTCACCCATGATTCATCCTTTAAATATCTGACAACTGTGAGTCACTTCCCTATTTGTCTTGTGATTCCTGACTCATAACTTATCAACCATACACCAACTTTTAATGCGCAAATCTGCCAAATGAATTTTGTAGCTGCAAGTATAAAATCAAGAACCATCCAAAATCCATGATTTATTTGATTCCTGAAAACGTCACTGTCTACATTTTAGATCTCGAAACATTATCTAGCTATGCTATTATCTTATTATATTCAAATACGATGTGGCTCCAAATGTTGCTGTCAAACTTAACCCCTTAAATAGTGGTAAATTTAGTAATTGAGTGCATAAGGGCTTTTGATAAATTATTTCATGTGTGCCTGAGTATATCGCGCAGAAATGGCAACATCAATGCCATAATTTCTACAATAATGTTTTTTTTTAATATCCTACAATCAGTTCTCAGTTTCTCAAAATGCATCATTGCTGCTGATGGAATTTACTAATTAGCTATTTGGCATATTTGGAAATGTTGGGCATTTTGCTAGAATTTGAAATAAAATATGAAATAATAGTAGAATAGTGTTTTTGCAGATGTGCCCATTGGTGGTTACCTCAGAGTTTCCGATTATTTTTATTTTTTAAAGAGCAAGAAGCCAAATTCAATGAAAAGCAGATAATTGACTTTACAGGGTTACTGCTACCACCCATCCCTTTGGTGGCAGCAGGTGGTTCGGTTCAGTCCAGCCATGAGTTTCTGGCTCTGTCGCTTCCAATAAAGCCCTCAGTGAGCCTGAGCCACAGTTCATGTGTGTTGCCTCGTGTCGACACGCCACTCGGGAGGAGACAGAGAAGAGAGCCCAGAAATGTCTTTCATGTGCGATCCAGCCTGTGTGCTCCTGCTCCTCTGCGTGCCGTGCAGCCCTGGCAGAGCTGAGTGGAAAAAACTCCACTGTGAGCAGCAGACCACATCGCCAGCTGTGGACTGGGCTGCAGTAATGCTAACATGGAGCAGAGGACCCGGCAAACATCATCAAAAACCTTGACGGTCTTATTCAAACACAATACAATGCAAAAAAACTACAGCCGAGAAAGAGATTACAAATTTAAAGTACGGGCAAAAGTTGATTGATAAGTTCTGAGCCCGACACACAAAAATCCTAAGATTATTTCTGAAGTCAGAGCTTGATATAAAGTGAGTATTGTGTCAACATCGTACAACAAAAAAAGGTGAGTATACAGTATACAGTACCTTGTGATATTAGTATGCAACACAGATAAATAGTACATAAAAGGATAACACAGAGCTCCGTTAATCCAATCAATTTATTTCAGTTCATTTCACACAGATGAATCAGAGCCTCATTTCTAATCATCAAATCCAACAATATATTTTGTAGATTTTTCTTTTTAAATATTGTGAAATTGCATAAATGGTCCCCTGATGTTCACATCTTTCCAAGACACAGCTGGACTGAAACTGGATTTAAGATCAAATCTGTTCAATCAAAAAGAATAAGAGTAAAGTGTTTGATAGCAAAATTGACTCTTTGTCATATTTGAAAAATCAAATACATTTAATGTAAATGAGTAATCAGTGAAATTTCAGAGGATGGAATCACCAGTGTTTAAACATTTAAGGTCACAGGACATAACTTCAAAAATACGTGGCATGGAAAGCTTCAGTGACTCATACCTTAACAGATGAAGAACTCAGGGATTTATTTGGTTTCAGGAAATGACAAAACAATGACTCCGTTTACAAACGTATGTCAAGCAAAGTCCAACGAATGCAATATGAAAAAGTGTTTAAGTCAAAATAGCTTCAGCCACCCAGTGAGAGTCAAGGCAGTGATGACAGATCGAGGAAAATCAGCATGGAGCCGAAATCCTGAACCTGGAGTTCATTTCCCTCAAAGCTGGAAAACACAGAGAGCCTCAGTATACTTTAAAAGACGAAGGAAGAACGGGCCAAGGAACAGACTGAAAGTGCTGTAACTGTTCATCCATTCAAAATGTACCGACAATTGTTAACCCTAAATAGATTGTTTTAACTCATTTTCATCAAATTAGGCAAAATCCCTTCAATCTGGCAGCACGTCTGTTTGCCCTCATTCTCTTACTTCTTCTGAAGTAAACTTAGGCCCTTATGTAGGAACAAAGTGCAAAGGCCACACCAGAGGACAGGGTTGGGTTGGGGGGGGACCCTGAAATGTACAAGAACTAACAGGACGCAAGCTAAGAGCGTCGTCTTCCTGCAGACCAAGAAAAGGCACTAAAGGGAAGCAAGAAGAAGAGCTACAGTCAAAAAGGTCAACCGCTTTGGATTTGGTTGACACTGGAGAAAAAAAAATGTAAAATCAAAGTGATTTTACAACAAAAGAAACACCACAGACTGAACCACTGACCCCCCTAGCCCCACACACACACAAACAAACAATCGTAACTATTTAAAGATACAAAAGATTTTCTTGCAGTGGCTAAGAGTGCCTTGAAATGCTGTTAAGATTTTCAGGATTATAGAAAAAGATACGTTTTGGGATTACTTTATCAAAATTCTGGTTGGGTAAAAAAGTTGGAGACCCTGTTTTATAAATCTGAGGACACCATACACACATTATGGATTTCGGAATGTTCTATATCAACCTGCAGCATAACATCAACTACATTTTGGGATTTCAACTTTAAACATTGTGTTTGTATTTATGCTTAGAGTTTCATCTGATTTTAACCTTCATGAATACAGTACATTGTGACACACTAAAACATGACAGATCTCTTTGTGTTGGTACGGTTATTGTGAATATACAGGAAAGTGTCCTCCTTCACCATGAGGACAATAGCAACACAACAATCTAATCATCATCAGGAAGTTGGGATTTATGGCATTCATCAATCTCATTTCCCCGACGTATCCTCCATCTGTAGGAAACATCCTGCAGGATATAAATATCACAGCTGACACTTGACGTGTTATAAGGCCTCTCCTGCATTATGACAATGTTGCTACATACAGAAATATCACAAAATGCCTTATATAGAATATAAGAATATAATATAGACAGTCAAATTTAGGTTTAGTATTTTCACATCATTTTTTTAACACAATTTTGTCCTGTTGTCATTTTTCAAGACCTGGAATTGATCACCTTCCAAAGCTTCCAGGCTGTGTAAAATTACTCCCTTTGCTCTTTGCAAGAGCTCATTTGGGCAAGGGCTGGCCACGCCCACTCAATGACATCACAGGTTGTTGTTTTTTTTTACTTTTGACAAACGACAACAAAGTCGAACAAGATCTGAACGATGTAAAGGCTCCTGATCCACACTGCAGTCCAGTGTGTGGTGATAACACATTAATAAATAAGAACAAGAAGAACTTTAAATCAATTGATGGGTGTGGCCAAATGTTGAAGTTGTCTGTGATTACATGTGCATTGTCCTTTAAATAAAGAATGAATTCATGCTAGTGTAATATATACATGTACTGTATATGGTAGATGATTTGACAAATTCAGTACAAAACATCAGAAGCTGACAGGACAGGTGGAGAATCAGTAGCGGCTTTGATAACAATATCAAAATCATTTTTACATTTTTTTTTCTTAATGTTGTTACTTAGCATACGTATATTTTTGAACAAAAGTGAACAAAGTGAAACAAAACAGAACAGGGATACATTTGCACACACAGGAAACACATTCAGATAAAGTTACGAAAACAAACACAAATATGATCGTGCATTAAGGCCACAGGAAGAGGAAGGAACCGGGCAGTGGAGGAGGGAGCTCAGCGCGTGGATCACACGGTTGGGTTTAATGTTAAATCCATGTCCAATGTGCTGTTTTATGTAATGTTCTTAGCTTAAAGTAATTTTCCATCTTCTAAACGTGCGAGACATTGGAGAGATTTGATGTCATGGCTTTCATTTAGACTCCGCTTTGAAACCGTTAGTGTTTTAATGTGCAAATAACAGTGCTCCTTTTCTTGTCTGTCCTTGTCTTATAGCATCAGCACAGTGTACACAGACAGCCCACCATACTGTGCATGATGGTTGGTGGGTGTCTCTAACCAGATCACGCAATGATATCAACAGTACAGTTACAGTACATGGATTTATGTTAACGTTGAATGTTGAATAACTAAAACAAACTATGCTTCAATAGATTAAAGTTTAGTTTCCTCTAAGATACCATCCAAACTTGAACGGTTTAAAACACCAGATCAAACATCAAATATCAGAGCAACATTTCAGTTCTCCATCTGTCTCTCTGTCCAGCTCGGGGGAAACAGTGCATTCTGGGAACAGGGCACACAAAAGGTGTTTTCCGCTGCTGGTGAATCCTAGCCAGGACACACCAAATGCACGCTATACAAGTTACACTGTGGAGAAGCTCATTATCTGTGTTTTGGAGCAACTTTGTTGGTCTTCACCGCAGAGCTTGAAGCGACCAGGAGGGGGCGTTGGCACCTGAACTCTTGGCCAGCTGACTGGTCCATAAGTACCCTTGAGCAACTTCACCTTGAGCTGTTGTAGGGTTGAATATAAAACGCGGCGTGTTCTAGTTTCCCGAAATCTCCCTGTATTAAACATGCATATTCAAAAAATTTGGATTAAATTATGGGGGTCAGGATTTGAGTGTACGTTTCACCAGTGTGTCTGCATTACTTTTTAAAGACCATTTCATTATAATGGTACAAAATGTTTTTTGTTGTTACAAATCTTCACATGTCGGAGGGCTGGGTCCCAAAATGTTTGGCATTTTTACTTTAGAAATGAACAAAAGGAACAGTCAGATATTACAGTAGTTTCTGGATGGTTTTGTCAGTCCACTAACGGACTGTTTGACCTCGGCTTTTATTAATTAAACCGAAGTGATCGATCAATATGAAGCATTCATTTAGGCTATGGCAAATTTTGACTGCATTTGTGATTCTTTTTTCATATTTTACAGGCTAAATGCTATATACAGCTTACCACTACATCTGTTGTATTCAGGTTTATGGTTTGGTTGCTGTTCATTGCCACAAATCATCAAAAAGAAAAGGAGAGCAACGTAGATAAATCATTTTCTTCTACATTAATTCATCTGAGAACTCGCTGTATGGATATCCTGCTCCTCTCTATGTTTAATGTTCCACCGTTACTACAGCGTCACTGAGCATGGCTCCGCACTGACCAACGCCTCCCCAGTGTTTATATTTCACACCGTGGCTGCCAATGTGTGGACGTGGCTTTTCTGATCAGGTTTGGGATAAGATGATTTATCCTTCAGAGACATAAAAGAGGACATGAATATCACTGGTTTGCTGCTTTAGCGCGTTACTTTTACACTGACAGTCTAAACATCAGACATTGAAACTCACTGGAAAAAACTTTGGACATTTTTGGTTATCATGTTATTGCTGAAGATGATGTAAATCACTGAGTTACTGTATTGTTATTGTTGGTTATAATTAGCAGCTTGTTTTGTGTTTTCTCTCAATTTTTGTCTTTCGTTGACATTATTGAGCCGAACTAAAAGCTAAACGAACTTCTCCGCTGCAAACTGCAGTGAATGTGTTCCTCAGTGCAAAGAAAAAAAAAGATCCTTTGAAAAAGTTTGGTGTTTTGAATGATGAGTTCTTACAAAACTATCATTTATAAATACACGCGTTTGCCTGAGTGTGCATTCTCTCCTGCTGACGGTCAGTGATCCACGTGGCTTCCCTCCTGAGAGCAGCTTTATCTCCACGTCTGCCTCCCTCCTTGACACCATGACACCAGATTTGACCGTGCACAGGAAGTGGATGCGTGCCATCAAGGGCATCACAAAGTCATTAAACAGGAAGTCAGTTTTTACAGTGTAAGAAAAGCTGAGCCAAGCAGACAGATTCCTGTCAGACTATTAAAAACGTCTGTACATTTCCAAAAGACAAAGTCACTCTTTCTTTCTTTTTTTCTTTCTTTCTTCCTTTCGGATCATATGTGCCCAGTCGTTGCTTTTTCTCCCATCACAACAAGGGAAAAGCAATCAATCTCAGAGCTGAGAAAAGGCTGTAATGGTCTAAAGACAGTGGGAGTAAACAGCAAACGCAAGATTGGAGGAGCCCTTTATAAAAACACTGTACATGTGCGATCGAACGCCTCGGAAAACAATCTGATTCTGATTTCTCCAACAGACTGTCAATTTCAGTTTGAGAGTTGAAAACACAGGGGTGTCCATTCCACAGGGTCAAAGGTCAACAAAGAACGTTTCTCGACACAGGCATTGGAAATATAAAAATCTTCGGTTCCTTATTGCTTTGAGAAGTGAGAAGACCACAAAATGAAGAGGTTAAAATGAAAAAGCTTACAGACAAAGCACTGCACAGGGGCTGAACACGCGATGAGACACTAATTTACCAGACACACCCAAATGGTTCCAGACAACAGGGGCTTATTATCTTAAGAATACTTCATAACTGTGTGCCAGCTGCAATTTGTGCACTCACAGGCTAACCTGTGTGGATCTTTGTCTCAGCTCTCAAACGATAACAATGATAATAATGGAAATGTTAAGACACAGCTATCCGTGAGTAGCAATCAGTGGTATCGTACAAAGTCTTCATAGGCCACAGGTAAAAGGCTTTTTGCTCTTGAGAGAGCTGAGCATGTTGTGTGGGGGGCAGTAAGAGTCCACGCTCTAAAGCTACAGAGTCCCGTGTGATCAGAGGTTTTTTCTTTTCAGTTATAAATTAAAAACAGCAGAGTGATCTTACTTGCCTAAGCCATCAGACTTCTCTGCCTTCAGTATGCTGAAGTGGTTTGTCCTTCCTCTACGCTAACCTGAGCCAAACTTGGGAGAAACTTCAAACCTGATAACATGAAAGCACCCAGATCAATGCTGAGGCTTCCATCTGCCTCGTTGCAAAGGCCCAACTGCCTCTGACTGAAAGAGGGGTTCTGGATGAAAGAAGTGGCATGACTGGTCTGATAACAGCATAAAGTGTAGCTGTAGCTGTAGCTGCTGCCCTGCGACTGACCAGGAAGTGAACTGAGCGTCCAATCAGAGCAGGTAGCTAAAGATCAGGGGAACCAGGAAGAGCACGTTGAAGCCCACAGCCCCATAGACAATGTAGCGGTAGGGAAGTTCAATCTCCATGTGCTGCCTGGCCTTCCTCACATCCCCACCAGGAACCCTGAACATCCTGCACAACAGAGAGAGAGTGACGGCCTTCATCAGCGAGCGAGTAGCCATCAGGACCAGCACACCCAGGACGAGCCGCAGCATGGCCACGCCTATGAGGCCGACGCTGAGCGACGGCATTGAGAAGGGCAGCTGGCTTAAAGGTGGATCAGGCATCAGGCCCAGGTAGTGGTTAACGTGGGAGGCCAGGGCCACGCCTGCACCGGTGCCCAGGATTTGTGCTGTGTCGCCGCGAGAGGTGCTCCAGGTGTCCAGGGTGAAAGAGAACAGACCCAGGCCCAGGTGGAGGGAGATGATAATGAGCGGGGCGTAGCAGTAGGTCAGGTTGAAGTTATCAATCGAATCCAGGGCTGGCAGGAAGAACAGCAGGATCAGGACGCTGTACAGGAAGCCCGCAATGACATCCTGGAAGAAATAAACAACAGGAACAACAAGTTATATTCACGGACGTACAGCCCATAACCTTAACGCACACGGGAAACAGACAGAGAAGCAGCTCAGCAGAAAACCGTGTTTGGGTTTAATGCATTTTGTATCTGTATTTATTTCCTTACCAACGGTGACGTGTCCCGGGGTTAAGGAATGGACATTCATTGCAATACACAGTAGAAATTATTGATCACGGCTGCAGGAAATAAAACAGTTTTTCTACCACCTGACAAAATTGTCCTCACAACAAATGGTTTGACCAAGCAGAGAGAAAGAGAGACCAGATGACTGACACTTTATATCTATATTGGATAGATCACTGTGAACACACACATGCCACAATATTGCATGAAATGCAACAATGCATTTTTCAGGTCATCCCTTACTCTGCCCTCTGCCACTCATTAGTCTGCAGTTTGTCTGTGTTTCACTGTTCAAGGCGATCCTGCCTTATATGGAAGCAGCAGTACATTACATTTGTTTTATTTATCGGTTCACAGCTGTGATCTTGCCAAATTCAGAGTTTAAACATTTTCTGACTGACCATTGATCTCCCAGACTGATCTGTCATAATTCCAGGATGGCTTGAGTTATTCAGATGCTGTTGATCCGTTCACAGCACCTCAGTAAGAAACTTCAAACTGCCCTGCACTACGGCTGTGACTGCCATCAGCACAGCCACAAAACTTAAGATGTAAATGTGGCATAGATTAGCAGAGGCCCGCTATGGGGTCCCTGTGTACAGTATCAGGACAAAGACACGCTGGGAAACATTTAGAATTGTATTTTTTCAACTAAATCATTAGATTTATTAGATGGCGTGAGCTGCTTGATCTTGATTAAACAGCATTTTAGCTACTTGCTCATATTAAAAGGACTCAGTCAATACTAAAATATTTACGAAAAACAACAGGATTACAGTCAACAGCTGGATTATAATGGGTTCAGCAATAATTTATTGAATCATATTCCAATAATTCCTCTGAGTCAGACACACTGTGCGTGGCAGGACGGTTTGGCCTTTTTGGTTGGCGACTAGAGTCCTTTTACTCTTTCAATATTTAGCTGCCTGGTTAAATACCTGAGGTAGTAAACATAATCCTCACAGTCAGTCAGTCATTAACCAGTGCGTTGACATGTTCCAGAGCCTCACAGGTGGCGTCACGTGTTGGCACACCGCTCAGATGGGCCCTCATGTTCTGACTGCTGCAGTCTAACTATAAGCTCATGTCTGCATTTTACTGCTAGAGAATTTAAAGGTGACTCAGCTTTGCGATAACTGGCATGAAACCTCTGTGACCGTGATTTATTACTTTACTGCTGCCCCTGCGAATGTTTATCAACCCTCTGTCCTAATGACGGACTCGTCATGAGTGAAAGCTTTTGGAGGTCTTTAATTTTCTCCCTGACAAACACAAGTGGGGAGAATCACTAAACAATGAGCCGCCTCTTCTTAAACAGTCTACAGAGGACAAGTGGGCGGCAGGGTGCCTTGAAAGCATAACGTGGGTGGCCTAAGTGGAAACTGAACCACTAATGGAAAGTCTGACCTGATCCAACCCCTGAGAGAGGTCATAATTAACTCAAGCAGCTTTAACATTATTACATTACCTTACTATAAATCTACACTGGGCTACACTGGTTCAAGAAAGCTGCGCACAGATGTAGATGAATGAAGTTCTATTCTCCATCAATGACTTCTGCTGAGGTCACTTTACAACCAGACAGCAGTACTTTCCATGTGTGCTCTTCATTTCAGCATCATCTCTTCATCTCTAGCCTTAGTTAAGATGCTTAATGTTATAAAAACACACACTTTTTGCTCTGTGGCCGACCTTAAGATCAGGCAAAGTAAATCACAGACACAGTCATGGTTCTTCGTAGTTTTTGTCAAAGGTGCTCAGACGTCGACATCATCAGAAAATCTTTCTGCCTCCCAGTTCTTTCTGCACAACAAAGGACGGGGAAGTCGTTTGATTGGGCGTGATGATTTCCAGAAGACATTAAGTGCCTGGTGGGCCTGGCAGCACAGACCACAAATGGCTCTCCATGTGTTCAGCTCCACTCCCTCAAACAAAACAGTCTCCTAGGCCTGGCGATGGAGCATTCAGGCCTAATAACATCCATCAGTCTCTGCTATCAGGAGGAAATGAGCTATATAACATGCAGACCCACAGTTCAGGGGCTACACACACACAGAAGTATTCCTGTCCCCTTTGCGTTACCCGCGTCTTTATCCTGTGTGAAAAGGTTTATTTCCAAAGTCATTTGTTATCAGAAAAGAGCCACATTTGAGTGTTGAACCAGTGCAGTTAAGACACTGAGACCAGCAGATGTTCCTGAGGTGGAGGCCCTCAAACCCTGACAAACCTGTGGGCAGCCACACAAAGCTTTTCAAGAAAATCTATGATGAAGAATTACTTTGTAAGAGTTTGTTTTGGATTCATGCCAGCGTGCTGTAATGTCTGCTGGACTGGCAGACACTTACTCACATTGGTGTGGTGCCTCACCACCTATCCATCTATTCCTGTGACACCACGCAGCCATTACTATGGTGACAGACAGCCAAACTCCAACATTGTGCAGGGACTGACATCATTTACCAGTGAGCGACATTACCCCATAGAAGGTTACGGATGGAAATGAACACACGGCCACAATCTGAGATACAGTTTTTCCCAACTTTACTTTTTGGAAAATACAACGTATTGACTAAATTCTGGGCTAAAATAACCCATCGGCACCTAGACTCCAGACTTATATATCTAAATGTATTGGCCAAAACAAGTGTATAACTTACACAACGTAGACACTCCCATAATGATGGAGTATTAAAATTCTTGTTCTTGTTGATACTTGAGTAGAAGATTACTTTTTTTTTTAATCACATATCTTGACAACAACGAAGGATGTATAGGATGAAGAGGAAGAAGAATTAAAAGTATAAATATTTGTTAGCTTTGTTTAATGCATACATTGTATATTGTACATAAAACTTGTGTAGGCCTACATTATTAATGTAATGATGGAGGTTATTGAAAACAGAATGCCATGCATGTTTTGTTATGAATGCAACAGTTACTTATTAAAAAAAACAACATAAGCTTGAAGTGTTGTGAATAAGGGCCAGCCGTAAATTTCAAGATTCAACACAGTTGTTATCATTTCTACTCCCGAATGATTCCTATAACTTGATATTCTTCTGACTATAGTACTTCACAGCAGAAAGACTCAACTTTGAAAGTTATTCACACTGAAAATGTCTGCCGGTGTACCTATAATGTTTCTGTAAATACAGTACAGTTACACCTTATTTGCTACATTTGAAAAAAAAGCAAGAGAGATTACAGAGGATCTATTTCACAAACACACTGTCTGCATCTTACAACAGTTGCACAACTTTTTTCAAATGCTGACTACTTGGTGGGCCAGTCCTTGATGATTGGCTACATCACAAGCCAAACTCTTAAAATGTGGGTGCTCAAAGTGCAAATGACAAACTAACTCACTCCTTCTGAGGTGAGCACAGAACGAGCAAGTTCCTGCAGGCAGAATATTCGATAATACCCATGTGAAAAGACGGATTTTGTGGTGCTGCTTTGTAGGTTTTTGAAATGTACAAGTGCACTGAGCACAGGCCTGAACATGTCCAAGAAAACACAATACAGGACAGATTTAGTAATACATTTACGAGCAACTAAGACCTGAAAAATTCAATCAACAAACAAAAGAACTGAAAACTAATTACGTCAACTCCAATTTCAACACCTTCAACACACCAACACTGGACAATGGATTGGTTCAACCTTTTTACCACCAAGTTGCTGGATGTTCAGAAAAAACAACACCAACAAGTTCCTGATTGTTAGTTTCTCAGTTTCATCAAATTCTTTGGCAGCATTGGGAGCATTGTGGCTAAGCTAAGTTGGGAATCCTCCTCTTGCTTAACTTGGTGGATCTGAGAGTTTCCTCTTTCATACACTGAGCAAATCCAACCAAACGAAACAAAACAGAACTAAAAAAAAGTGCATTTACCAGTTTAACACACGTGATACAAGGCGAGAGAGAAAACTAGACTGTCTGTCTCTAAAATCACACCTCCTCTTTGTACTGTGGGTACACTTGTTGTTTTGCCGAAACCAGAACCTAAAGGTGTCTCAGGTCTGGAGCTAATGTGACGGACTTTCAGATGCTGTTACCTACAGATCAGATATCGAGTTCACACGCACAACTGTGTGTGGGTGTGTCTGTGGGTGCGTGTTGAGACTTACCAGGATAGAGTGCATGCCCATGTAGATTCGGCTGACGCAGACCACCAGGCACCAGCAGAGAGCCAAGATGAATCCCAAAATGAAGGGGTACTGTGGAGGTGAAATCAAACCTTCGTGTTATATTCAGTACAATACATACAAAGGTCAAACAAACAAATAAAAGCCTGTTGTTCTAACAAAATATTGTTTTTTGTTAACTGATCTATTTCAGACCTAACTGGAAGAACCGGGTTTAAACAGGACACTATTGACATGAGGAAACCGTGTTGACCAAGGTGCCACTGTGCTGAAGTAATGAGAAGCAGGATATGGACACAAGCAGACATGTATACTGATTGTAGATGTGCATGTGATTATCTACATATTTCATTTGGGAGCTTATGTAAAATACTTTGAAACCTTAACGATCAAAGACATTAATCACTACCATAAAATGTCAAAAAATAAAGACCAATTCCCAGGTTTTAAAGCGTGATGTTTTAAAGTTGGGTGCACTGATTAAGTACATACCAAAATTATTCTAATGTAATGCACATTTGGCATGAGTATCTAAAATTATTGCAAAATGGGTCAGAGGTGAACAGACATTCAGCCGTACTTTGTTAAATGTTTCAGTGATGCCGGGGATATGACTATCTGCTGCTCGTGAATGCTGCCTCATGAATATTTCAGCCAATCCGCAGTTTCCTTATCGGGGGAAGCATAAGAGAAGAAGGACGGAGTTCACGTTGCGACTTAAAACGTCAGGTCTGTTGTTCTGTAATCAGTCTGTTTTTCAGCTAAAGTTCGGATCGCATAAGACAAAATCTAATCCATGAGATTTCCATTTGACTTTAAGCTTTAAGCTCAAACATGACTTGTCGGTGGAGGCGCGTGATAAAGCGAAGAAATTGTTAGCAGCCCGTTAGCAGGATGAACAGAGATAAAAGTCGGACGTACCACAAATTATCCAAACAAAACTCAATAGTCAAAGATAATTTTGTAAGCTAAACGTGTTTGAAACTAGTGAAACCATTGTTTTGAGCTTTGTCATCTGAGTTCTAACCAACTTGTTTGTAATAGGACTTAAAATTACTGCAGGAATTTTTCTGCTTGTGAGATGGAAGGGTTAATTTGAGGTTCAAGTCAGAAAATCAATATCCTTTTTGGGATAAGGTACAATCTGAATCCACGTGATGATCTCAGTGGACAGAACCTCAGGTTACACTCATATCTGATGAAGGTCTATATCACGTGAAAGCAGATAAAAACAACCATCCATCCATTCTCTACATCTGCTTAATTAAAAATGAATTAAATCTGATATGAGAAGCAATTTCAGACCAAAATTTGCTTGTAGTGACCGTATCCAGAAAGATGGAGGGAAACAAAGCCCCACAGAATGAGAGGGATAGAAAGAGAAGACAGATGAAAGGGTGAGCTGCTGCAGTTTGCACACTTGAAAAAAAAACCTTTTGTTTTCTTCATTGTGTGTTCGGAGAGCTCAGATTTCCTCTCACAGTCAGAATTACATTACAACACAAAAAAATCACCCCTCCCAGTCCTCGCTGACCCTGCAGGAGGACTGATATCATCATAATGTACTGTAGTAAGATAACACTGCACTCAGTCTGTACAGAGCTTTGTTATTCTACAGCAATTCATAGTTGTATGCCTGCTCAAAACTCAACAGTGTAAGATAACGAGTCATTGCATGCAAGATGGAGTACATGCATATTTCGCAGTACATATTATGGTGAGAATTGTGGACAAAAAGAACATAGTGAAACAGAGGGATGAAAGCGACATGCAGAGAGAATCAGCAACAGCTGTGTGAAGTACAACACAAATTACCAAGTACTGAACACTAAAATACTGCAACAACACAGTGCACAGAGAGAACCCAAACCTTGATCCCACACAATGATGCTTATCTACATAAGTAATTAGTAAGTCCATTAAAAACTAAACAATACACACTACAGGGTTAAACTTCAACTTCATTTGGCATTGTAAGCGGTACACCAAGAGTGTGAGGGATTATAAGCATTGTTATTTCTCATATCCTTTGGTATACTTGTTCATGGGCGGCTCGGTCTCTTGCTCAAGGACAAAAGACAGCTGTTACATGGCTCAAATATGTGACTGTCTGGTTCCAGTCTACAGTTAAGAGAGATTCCTGCAAGACTCTGTAACCAACAGGCCTAAATGTCAGAGATAAACTACAAAAAAAGGTCAATGGAAGGAGAGGAGGTGGAGAAACGGGTGTCATTATGTGTGTGTGAACTAACTGTAAAGCCAAACCAGGGCCATCAACGCTGGACAAGATGGAGGGCAACTTAGGAAACCGGTGACAGTTTGGCTCCGGACACTGTTGTCAATATTCCTCAAAGCGTGCAAATAGAGCATGTGTCACGAGGGCTTACGGCCATGTTTGCACACTTCCCGTCCTCGCGGCCTGAGCGGTGCCGTGGCGGTTGCCTCGTGCTCTACATATGCGTTGTGTTCTTTGGGTGGCTTGCGGTTCACTGCCCACTGCTGATTGACTGCTGCACTCAGTAGTCGGGCTCGTGTGCACCATCCACCCGCGCTCACTCCACACACACCCCAGCAACACAGCGTGCAGAGTGTGCTGTATTTGACTAACAACACTGCCAAGATGTAAACCAGCCTGGCCTGAGGCTAAGTGGAAATGTAAATCGACAAAATAAGATGAAGATCCTCATTAAGGTGGTAGTTTATCAGAAGGCAACAGTATCAGTGTACTAAGGCTCAGCCACACTCCATCAGCGCGTGCACAAACTTGTGTAAATGTGTGCAGTGATGGAAATTAAGCTTTCTGGTCGGCCTCTTGATGCTGCAAAAGTTGGTTTTATTATATTTATATTATATTTTGTCTTCAATGAACAAGACTAATGGCTCAGGAGATCTGGACAAGCTTCTTTTTTTTATCTCTTTAAGGTCTTGCTGCTGGGTTTTGACTCCTGTTTAACGTATCTAATTAACCATATTGCTTTTGTGCAAATATGAATAAATGTGTTCTGGCTTCAAAACTGTTGAATGAATTATGAATTAAGAGGCAGCAGCATTTCCTCTTCATGTCAACTGTCAATTATTGCTAACAATGGACATATTTATGAAACCACATCCTCCTCACTGCAGTTAACTTGACTTTTTGTCACTTTTCCTCTTCATAAAGGCTGAATTGTCCATACCGAAAACTAATATTTTATAGCAGTATGCAATTCAAACCTACTTCTGAGATAATAAATTTAAACATCCTATTTGTTTATAATATATCAGTAAAATACTTCCCAGAGCATCTTGAATTGTGATGTTTCATACTTTTGACATGTGTTTTAAATGTGTCTGGTCAACATCCGTTGACAGTTTGAATACAACCGTTGCGTAATATTAAGAGTTGGCCTTAAGCGCCATTGTCAAACTCTGGCAGGAGGTCCTGACAGGAGGGAGGAAGTATTACACAAAGCCATCGTGTTTTCTGTTCTGGTCCCACAGCACTATAAGACAAAGAGCACGCTGGGTCATGTTGTGCTGAAGTTCATGTAGGTGCTTGTTTGTCATTTGTAGACAGTTTTCTGTCACTAGCTGGCTTGGTCTCTCTCTCTCTTCTTTATTCACCATTTCTCCTCCTCCTCTACTGCACTCTACCCTTCACACCCTCACTTTCTCCACATCTAGTGTCTCCCTCTCCAGCCATCAGCTCTACTCACTCCTTTTTCGTCGCCCTTCCACCCTATTCTTCCGCATTAATCCACTCTTATCATTTCTTACTATCTTGTCTTACAATCTCAGATCTCCTCTCTGTTCATCAGTGTGATCTCTTTCTCCCCAAACTCTTTTCTTCTTTTTTCCATCCTCACTCTCTGTTCACGGTTACCAGTATCTTCCATGGATAGAGAGACATCTGGCTCTAGTTACAGCTTGTGGAAGGCGGTGGGAAAATGGGAGGGGAACCATCTGACTGAAGCCCATCTAAACATTCCTGCCTTGCTCAGAGATGTAGGCAAGGACAGTGAATTCAGCGGGGAGCCTCAAAGCAGTGGGTGGCAAGTGGGAGGGGATGGAAGGAACAAACTGCCATCTGCCTGAGGGTTCTGACATTTTCGTGAGGTTAGCGGGATGGACAGTAATCTCTGATATCTAAATAAACTTGTCCTTTGCAAACTAAGCGGTCCAGTGTTTTTTGGCCAGCATGAGGGATGAGGGATAATACTGGCACATCATGAAATGATTTTCAGACTTGCTAGCAGTCACCTGGGAATCATACAGTAAATTCTGATGCTTCTTGACACTTAAGGGAGAAAACTGTTTAATTCAGGAGCTCCCTTGACGTTATGTCCACAAGTTTTCCACCAAAAGGCATAAAAATGTAGCTGAAATCAAAGGCCAAAGACCATAATCAAACATCACTGCTTCAATGAGAAGATGCACAGAGTTTGGAGGAAAATAAAGCTGAGTCTATAATCAGGTGACTGCCTTCTCTGTGTTTTACCCTCGGGGTAGGAAATAATCCAGTCTTAAGAGGGCATTTTATGTCCTTACTGACTGAAATTTGGGGGCATTTTCCACACTGGGGAGCACTTTGTGAAATACAGAGTCAACATTTTACCTGATGAGAATAAAATCTTACTGATCTTAACAGCAGGAAGTTTACAAATTAAGCACCAAACTATGTTTCAGCAGTGTTTGCATGTTGTGTGTTGTACATGAACACTGGGCCAATGATCAAGTAATACATAAATGCTTATATATTTTGCCTGTCATTTGAGTTCTGTGGAGTTTTATGAACAATTTTGCCTTTGCCTGGTTATTTTTGACAGCAATTATCCTTTAAGCTTTCTTTATGACAAGAAGCCGAAATAAAAGACGATGTGGCAAGACACATCCTATCTATTCGGTCATATGTCATGATCATCATGAACTGATGCGTGGATGTGTCCATGTGGGTCAAAGATTGCAGTACAATCTATTCAGGTGGAAGCAACAGAGACTTATTGCTGGTCTTTGTTCTTTTACTGCTGACCAGATGCCTCAGTAAACAGAGAAATGATGCAGGAATGTTGTGTGAATTTCATGAGATACCCAAATCAAAAAAAGCAGCATCAGATGCACCAGACAGACACAGATGTCAGTCCCCTCTATAGTGTTCCACATAAACAGATCAATATGTTGTATTCTATGAACTTGGAATTAGATTCGTTTACTATGTTTTTAAGACACAAAGCCATTACTCAGCACTGGAGAGAGTTACAAATAGTGTGCTTTGTTGGATGTGACCCTAAGTACAGAGTGGGAGAGAGAGGAAAGAGGCAGAGGTGAATCAGTGTCTTATCTTGGACTCCCACTCTCAAAGGTCAGAGGTCGACTCACTTATCTCCTGTTGGCAGACAGATGGCAGGTACAGAGTCGTAAATCAGTCCCCACTCTGTACTCCCCTACTCTGACTCAAACACAACACAGCAGAGATCCCACACATTTTCCTATACAAAACTCCAAACTTTTTCAACCCACACGCATGACGGAGCATTAAGCCCTAAGATACCTTTTGAAGAATATGACACAGAACAGCGACAGCAGGATTTACTACAAGTTGATTCTGTGCAGAAGAGAAAATACAACGGTTGTGCTGATGATGTTGCTCACTATGATAACATGGACTCTAAAACTTCAATTTTACAATGCAACACATCTGTTTTTTTCAAAATGTCATGTAAATACTATAATCAGACTGAAATCAGCATATGCTTACTGCCAGAAATAAAACCCAGATTATATGATGACATTTACACGAGGTAGACCCTCCTCATACTCCAACTATACAACACACGGTGTGTATCAGGAGAATGGCTCAATCGTACTAATTGCATCGTTGGGTAGAATGCATTAAAATTGTAAACCTGATAGGTGAAGCCATCACCAAAACACACCATTCTTTCACTTTTTTCCACTCTCGAGTGTGTCACATGTTCCAAACTGATATTCCAAATTGATCTTGTGTCATTTCAGTCGTGCAAATTAAGCCTTCAGTTACGGCTTCATGAAAAGCCTCAGATTTGCATTTTTATGACAAGTTGAGTCACAGTTTCAGCATTATACACAATTACTGTACAGTTGGAACAGAAATCTGTGTGTTTTATTCTGAGAGGGTGTGGCCACAGCCACAGGCTAAACTGCTTGCAAACGCATCAGAATTATAGACAAAACAAGACAAAATCATCTGAGCGTCCCTGGCTCAGGTCTTGAAGAAATCCTCCAGCTTGTAGTTTCTAGCTGTACAGACAGAGCATGACAGTGAAAGAAGTGGGCCACATGGACATATGGCTGGCCTTTACAGACTGAACACAATGATATGTTGTTTCCACAGTAAATAGAAGACGGGGAAAGAAGTAACAGAGAATGTTTTGTTAGAGTGACATTCCTTCCAAAGAAAGCCTATTATTCCAGAGATTTAGAGTCCTTTGATTTATTAAGATTGATTACAACCCTAAGAGGGATAGAAGCTACACCGACCACGTCGAGTCTCTGTGAATGACTGGACTGTAGTAGAAGCGTTCTTATAGCTGGACAACCAGCCTGCCTATCACTGAATGCCCTGTGCCAATCTCTCATTATCTGTTAATGCAGTGGCCTCAGGAGAGTCATTTGTTTACTTCAGATGGCAAGGTCTTGGTTCTCTTGTATCAAGAGGTAGGGCATGTCTGTAGGTGTTGTTCAAGTCATCAAAAATGAAGTCACAGGTTTAATTCCCACCACAGTTACCTAACTCCGCTAAAGCTTCCTGAAGGACGCGCCAGACAGCTATCATGCTTCCAGCTGATTCCAATGAAACGGTGGATCGGTATATTTCCAAGTTAAGACATATTGAAGTACAAATATTGAGTGGATTGAAAGACTGTCTGTCCCTTTGCCGTTGTGAGAGACCAACTAACATTTTATCAACTTTTAGCTGATAATCTAATCAATGAAGCAACATCCATGTCACTGACCTGCAGCATTATGATGTTATGAACTTGGCATGCTCCTCTATAATTCAGTGGCCTTTACTCTGCTTAAAATTGGGACTGCAGTGCGCTGATTCATGCCATTACTGATAATGACATCGTACCCACGGTGATGAGGCATTATGCTCTTGCAACAAGCTGAGGGTGCTAATAAGAGCCTGAACCAAGACACGGGCTCTGTATTCCAAGTTTAGATTTTGTCTTTTCAGCATCAACCTCTTGTTTAAACTGGATGAATGAGGCCAAATTGTAGCTTTCTATTTCCTCTACAGTTAACAGTTGTTCTAGAGAGTTCTCCAGGGATTTCACTTCCACGCAGCAACAACCAAACAGGGCACATTGTGAAACTTCCCTTGAGGAACTTAAAACGTTTTTCTTCTGAAAAAAAGAAGGAAGTGACGGCAGCCTACTTCTCCGTCTCACCAGCAGCCAATTACATGTTATTTGTTTGGTATATTCTGATGGATTTACTGAGCCTTACCTGCCAGCGACCGTAGGTCAGCACGAACAAAGAAAATGGGATGGCCGTGCCCGACATGGCATGGGTGGATGGCATGCTGTACTCAGAGTTGTAGAACATCTCCACTTTGACCACGGGTGGGGATGCAGGCCGGGACCAGCCAATCACATCCTTGGTGCACTGTCCTAGGTACATGACCCAAACCCAAACCATGATCAACCTCCTGCTCACGAAGGCGTCCACATTCCACATCAGGAATGGGAAGAAAGTAATGTAGAACAACTCGTTGCCCAACTCAGTTCCAAAAGTGAACAAGTAGTACAAGAAACGGTTCTCAATCAGGAACTCCTGCCCGCTGTCGCCTGTCAGGGAGTTCTTGCGTAGAGGTTTTACTCTGCTTCTCTTGGGGGGAGCCAGGTCCTCAGTCACCTGCTAAGAACAAGATAATGTCATAATCAGCCTCTAAATACAGAAAATTAGTGGCTATATAGGCAACTGATGCCTACATCACTGAAGTCAGAAGATCTCTGCTGCTTTATATCTGCACTGTTCCACAGTTTGACAGGGAAATTATTGTACAATACTGATTCAAAAAAACATGTGGACCGAAAAGTGTGAGATTTTCTGAAGGAATAATCAACCTCATAGTTCAGTTTCGGAGGTGGTACTGGACCATCTGAGCCATGGCTGCCGGTTCCTCAATGCTGCTAACTCCCAAAACCCCAAACCATAAAATAAAATATCAACCCCACAGCCTGCAGAGTACAACTACCTCCTTATCACCTTACAATGATAAGTATCATAATGTTAAGTGTGACAAGGTTAGTTGAGGCTAGTGTGGTCAGGTAAGTATAAATGTATAAAAGCTGTGCCGGTGATATCTGAGTTTGATCATGAACTTTTGATAAACAGCAAAGTTGCTCTGCTAATGTCATAAACGCTACTGATAATTTTAATATGTCAGCCAGCGTTGACTTGTTTATACAATTTGTGCAATTCCGTTGAAAGATGTACCTTCATCTTCTCCTCTGTATCCCCCGAAGGATCCAAAGGCCGGGTCGTACCATGGCCCAGCTGGCCCGCCGTGGGGCTTCGACCGTTGGCGGCGGCCACCGTCTCTCCCTGCTTCACCACAGATCCATTCTGGTGAGGATTTTCACTTCCATCTACGGCACCTCTCCACCGGACCCCGGCTCGTGTCGCCGCGACTTCGCCCACGTCCTCTCCTCCTTTGACGGCGTAGTTTTCACTCCCGTCTTCCCCGATGAGGTGATTATGGCAGGTCCGGGTGTTGTGCGAGTGACTCCTGTCCTTGTTTGCTTCCTTACCCTGACTGATGTTACTGTTACCACCTGCAGAGACGGTTCTCGAACCCGTCCCGCGCACACCGCATATGCGCTGAAATCGTGCGACAAGATGAGGGTCCTGGAGGTAGAGGAATAAATTTCTCAGACGGTTCGTTTGCTCCATGTTTGAGAGTAAATCCCACGCGGTACAGAAGGAAGAAGGACCCCAATAATTCCCCCCCCCCCTCCAACCAGCGGCGCTAGCTGTCCGGCTAACGTTAGCTAGCCAACTCTCCCGTGCATCATGGCAAAGTGCTGCTAAGAAGTGAACACCGACCCGCTGTAACGGAGACTGGTGGACCTCAAAATGTACAAGAATACTCTAAAGAGTGAGAAAAGCGAACAAAGCGAACAAGACGCGTGTTTTAGAGGAGATTCGGATGTATGAATCGGGGTACCGATATCCCTCCGTCTCCTCCGCCGACTGATTGACAGATACACTGAGAGGCACGGGAGCGAGCTGTGGCGGTGCGTTCACATGCCGTGGAAAAAAATCGGGCCTTGAAGAAAAATACCACAACATTCACCAACTTTTGGGAAATCATTATTTTTCGGTGTTCTCATCGTAACACATCGTAGAAAGTTAATTGTATAATAAATTCCCAACCTACCACTCTTTGGTGCTCCTTACATTTTTTAATTTTCATCCATAGTATCTGTTAAATAATTTGTCAGTTTGTTAAACTCCTAAAATTTACAGCATCCTTCAAAATTAGTAAACAATAATAATGAGTGCTGATAAAACGCCGATTGAGACCTTTTCAGAGCCAGATGTACGGGAGCACTTCTAGCCAGGTAGACATTGTGGGATAAAGTCCGAGTTCGGAAAGAGCATCTGAAGGTAACAATAGCGTGAGCACTTTCATGACGTCATTGTTCAACGGCTAGATAGGCAGACAGACAGATAGACAGATAGACAGACAGACAGACAGACAGATAGATAGACAGATAGACAGGCAGACAGATAGACAGATAGATAACAAACACGCAAACATCGTCACCTTACATACTTTATTTGATAATCAATCGCCTGAAAAAGTTGAATGGCCACCTGCCAAAATAGTTTATCTTAAATATGGAATAAGCAATTTCATCAAAATATAAATTCTTGTAAAATATCAAACTTCTCTTTAACAGTTGCCTTTTTTATCCATTTTATGGGATAGTTGCACATTTACAGCCCAATAAAACGTCTGGACAGAAATGGAACAATCAAACATATAGACAAACTTCTATAGCGGAACCTTTTTTTTTTTTCATCGAGTCAAGAACTAACTTAAAAAGTTCAGAATGCTCCCAAAACCAATAACAATACAACATTTGGAATCCTTTCTTAAACACATGGAACGACCCTGAACTGTTGAGATAATCAAAAACAAAACAGAATAAAGAAATGCTCAGAAATAACCGTGTTCCTTCCTCTGGTGCAATTGTTATTTCAGTTTGGACTTAATAGGAGGAAAAATATGAAAAATAATAGAATTTAAGAAATCTATATTTCAAAATTCATAATGTTAACCTCCTGAAGTCTTAGCTCATTTCACCTAGATAAGATTTGCCATTGGTTCACTACGCCATATTTGTCCAACACAAAGATGAGACTATAAAAATAAAATCATATTAAAAATTCAAAGGTTGAAAGGTTCGAAGATTTTAATGTAAATAAAAACGTGCACGCGATTAAAATTTTACAGGTGAAATTGTATGTTTGTGTTTTGTAACTCCAACTCATGGTAAAATTGAACTGAGAACAAAATTCTTCCAAAATTCTTCTTTCATTATGATTTGTCTAGGTGAATCATTTGTAGGAGCAACTTTGATGATTTTCCTATCTGCACTGCTCTGACTGAAAACAAATACTGTGCTCTTATGATAGATTGTCTTAATTTATTAACAGTGGCTCATTAAAAAAATAACCTGATATTAATATACGTGACTTCAGAGAGGTAAAAAAAAAATGAAAAAATTAGAATTTGTTTAAGAGTCAGCAATCAGAAAATTAAAGGGAGCAACACCACATAGTAAGTCCTTCTTCAATCATTCCCTTTGAAAATGAACTCCAATGTGTCATTCTACCACCAGAGGGCAGCAAAATTCTGCAAAACAGCAGCTCATAAAGCACACTGGACAAACACAGGACATCAAACAGAGAGAAAATGAATGACGACAGGTCAAGCAGTTCAGGTATTATACACAGAAGGTTGGATATCACACAGCAGTTTAAAAGGTGACAGAAGCACATCAGCACCTGTTGACAAAAAGCCAAATATCTTCACACAAAGCTGGATGCATCAGGAGCCTGTAATCCCTGAATATGCTCATCCCTCACACGAGCAACAAGAACTATTCTTTGTTGAAAATTAACAGTGTAACAGTGCTTTGCAAACTAACATAAACAATTATTTCCAGTCATTTATTTCCTGAAATCTGCCAATGCAGTTAGACATTTTCAACTGTGTCCAGTACAAACAAGCCTGTTTCCAGGGCAATGATCTGCCTGATTACTTTTAGCTTGTGTTGTTTCAAGATACTGACTCTCATGAATTCATATAACTGCCAAAGTTATATTTCTTGTTTTAGAAGGAAACAATGTCTTTATGCTTGAATCTGAGACTTAAGCTCAATGTCCACCGCACGCATCAGCAGGGATTGTCCGCACCAACCTCAGATGTAGCACTGTAGCAGCTGTTAGCAACACAAAAGCTCTAAGAAGGCGACTGTATATCACCTGTCCAACGACAAAAGACAAGGAAAAAAATAAACTAGTGTCTGGTAAACAGATACGAGCAACTGCATGGAGACATGTTTCCTTACAAAGTAGAGCCCAAACCAGAGGAACCATCAAATTTATAGGAGCCCTCCAAGACTCTAGTGGGATGCTAATGTTGCTCAGTGTCTGTAACAATGTGCAGTCACTTTCGCAACAACAGCTTGAGAAGAGGGCTGCGTCTGCCTGCTGATTTTGAACAATTCATGCCTCCAAGTGGCCAAAATTGAATTAATGGTTTCTTATTTTATGCATTTGGTTATGTTAATTCATTCATAAGTACTTCCGTCAGTAGCTCTGTAGCAGTTCACTTTCCGTAGATTTCCATATTTGCTACCATGGCAAAATTTTTCATTCAGTAGATAAAATGTTAGACTATTATGATACCGCTCACATCACACCCTCATTGATAAATGCAGCATTTCTACACCCTGTAAATATTCAGATGAATGAATTCTAGCCTTCACACATGCATAAAAGACTTTTAAAAAAGGTCGGGCCATTTAAAGACAATGATATGGCAAAATTGAGCGGCATACCTGCTACGGTGCACAACACGGTCCTCAGAATGTCTCCAAAACATTTTCAGTGGACATTGATCTTAAATGACCTGCTCATTTTATTGCAGTGCAACAACAACAATAACAATAACAAAGTCCAGCATGGAGTCTCTCACGTTTACATGTGAATAAAATGGCGGTGAAGTTGAGTGTGAGAGGGCCACGAATCGATAGGATCACTGACCTGTAAGAGAAAAGACATTTCCTCAACAATCTCAACATTTACTCATTTTCCTCAAATTCACTGTTAGCGGTCGGCCCAGAGAGGGCGACATCCTGGTTATCAGCACATTTTGTCAGGGTTTTAGTGAAAAAACAAGGATAAACAGCGCCATCTGTCGTCCCAATATGAACAAACGGCACACATCCATACACTCACTGCCATAGGAGTCCAGTATGCCCTTAGAGCGTTGATAAAAAGCCAGACAGTCAATTCTGCAGTCATCCGTTGTCATCCAGGTTGTACAGAAGGACCTGGTGGTTTTGAACGAGGCCTGGGCAGCTTCCCAGGCCATATGGGTAACATGGAATCAGACCGTAATGTGGCAGCTCCTCCAGGCCAAAAGCTGGGGAGCAGCAGTCAGTCACCAGAACCTTCACCCTCTTCCTGTCTGGGTACGTCAGCCTTTGCTGCCCCCTCTCTCCCCTGATGACCTCTTCCTCATCGTCCTCTTCTACTTCGTCCTCTTCCTCTTCCTCCTCCTCCACTTCCAGCAGCTCCTCCTCCTCATGGTGGATTTTCCTCAGCAGGTTGTTGATGAGGACGGAGCGCCTCAGGTAGGCCTCGGGGTCTTCCAAGAACCTCAGCTTCTGCAGTGACAGCTTCAGGATGCAGCTCCGGTCCTCCTGCAGTATCAGGTGCTGAGGGTGAGCAACAAACAGGGGGAGGGGATCACTTTAGGATTAACAAGGATCACTATAGACCAAGTCTTAAACTCTGCCAACATACCGCACAGTTGAAAATCACTGGCTATAAGAAAATGATTCAACCAAATTATACCACATATTTAGCACATATTTAGAACATTGTGCCATAATGTAACATCACGCTACACTGACAGATGGAAGGACATAAAAAGCTAATATTTCCCAAAATTTTATATAATGAAGACAATAACAGCATATGTCAATGTGTTTCATTGAGATGGGTTATTTTTCATGGGGTCCCTGCCCCCTAGTGGCCGGGTTTCTACACTTCTATTCCAATTAACTTCTTAAACTCTGTGGTAGCCATAGTTTCCAAACACACCAAATATCAACATGCATTCTGAAACACATCTGTTTAAAATGATACCCAACACATCCAGAATGAAGGACATTTTAAGGGAAATAAATACCTCAAAAAGATTACTATAATGATTGTACTTCTCTGGAGAATTAGATTTGTTTATGGTTATTTATGGATAAGCAATGTATAAATTTACATTTGTCTAAAGTCCTTTGAATAACTGTTTGCTTTAAACTGGACTCTGTTTAACTGATTAATTTAACAGTGCTTAAGGGATTAAAGTCCAAAACCTTTCCACACCTTTCCATCATTTCAAGTAGAGCAGCCGCAGCCACTACGGCAGCGTAAAATTGTAAAGCAGATGAGAGTGTAGACTGCAACTCCACCAATCCCAAATTTATAGGATTAACATACACCTTGCATGTTTTGGGTATTCACATTTTTGTATCAAAGAGTCACTGTGAAGAGACGATGTGTTTGTAAGATGAAACAGATGTGAGGGCTAATGACTTATACATCAGTGGTGTTACCAGGATGCCATCTTCGGTTGGGCCTTTGGGTACGCGGGGGGGGGCAGATAAATTCTATATGGTTGGAAGTCAGAAATAAAAGAGTGGATTTGGACAGAGCTGAAGGACAACATGAAAGACGTAGTTATGTAACAAGGGTTAAAAAGAAATATGATGGAGGAAAAAAACTGTGAAGGCCAAGAAGGACAATAATGAAAGACAGAGATGAGTGGGAAAAAAATGTCATTATCTATAGAAACTAGTGGTAGATGAAAGTACAGACAAAAGAGAGGTGACTTATTTGTATGGCAGTGCTGTCAACTGAAAATAGCAGAGGGAACATTTGGTTTTGTTGAATAATCGATAAGAAGACAGCAGGAAAAGAGCATGAATAGAGCCCTCTGACAGGTCAGGGTCTGTCATCAAAGAATAAAACCTCAATCCACGCTTTTCAGTCAAGGTTGACTTGAACTGAAAGAAGAACATGGACAATGGAATGAAAAGGTTCATACTTTTTGAAAATATCCATGTAGGCCTCGGTGTAAATCCTCCTCCTCCGCATATTTCCTCTTGAAGTAAGCAACTTTCGACGTTGTTGAATGGTTTGGTCTCTCTCACAGGGAAGGGACTGCAGTGCACGCGCACACACACACACACACACAAAACAACAATTACAAAATCTGATAGAAGCTGGGAAATCAAAATCGAAGTAAAAGAAACTCTGAACAGCCAAAGACATTTTGTTTAGCGCTATAGCTGTAACTTTGCTCAACGACAACTGATAGGCTAGCATTCAATTAGCAACACTAATGCAAGTTTGTCATTGGTGAGCCACTGAGTTTCATCAATCTAGTAGACAAACATCCAAATGTTTGTGCCTACATGTGCAATAGGTTAATAAAAGTGAATGAAATCCACCAAATGATCCATTTTTCTCTTATATTTTGAGCATCATTTTGAAATTCTAACATTAGCATGAATAGGTACGGTCATGTTAGCATGTTCCATTAGCGTTCCACTGAGCAAGGCTAATGTGATCTTTTTCTACGAAGCAAATATTTTACAATCACAAATAAGACGACTGTGTTATATCGTTTGTGTATTTGAAACAAATGAAATATGTTTTTTGTTTGTTTTGTTTCTTTAGTTTTTTTAGTCTTGGACAACACATACATTCAATTACGGAATAATTTCTAAATCTCTTTGGATGACCAAATATTCCTAAAATAAAAAACTCCCACACTTGTTCAATTTCATGACAAACAAAGTGAACACATGGGCTTTAAGTATTTCATGAACATTTAAAATGATAGAGAACCATGCATTCAAATTACCCAAATACTGTATGTAATCAGATTATCTTTGCTTCTGAGCCAGAGCAGTGAGCACTTTGTTGTTGTCGTTTTGTTTTGTTTTGAACGGAGTCGGATGCTGACATAATTCCTTCGATGCTCGAACCAATGAACCGAACACAATACGATAATATTACAGCAGTGAATGAATACTTTCACTTTAACCAAAGAAATGCACAAAAAGGTCAAAATGATGTATACTAAACGTATGCAAATCAGATCCTTTTGTATTTGTTATTGACATGACTTCAGCACATAAACATTTACTGTTCTCACTCATTCACTAAACGGAACAGTCTGACAGTAGGCCACAGCTGTTATAATACACTTTTCCAATCTGTTTATGTTACAGAAGGGGTACAATTAAATATTAATTTTAAATTCAGGACAACACTGATATGTTTAGTTCGACTGAAAATTGGAATGTTGGACCACGAGGATGTTAAAAAAAAGACACAAAGTGGCCCTTGACTGCCCCGCCCCCCTTCCACTGCAGCACCTGTGGAGTCACTGAGTTTGTTGACTGTGAATTACATAAGAGCGAACAGACAAACAGCTGTTAATACCTGGTGCTGACGGTCCACAGGTGATGTTGAGCTCTCTCACACCCGGGGTTTAATCACTGAGTGGATCTGAGACTCCACATCTCCTTCAGGCTCCTGCAGGAGAAATTTCACAGAACAAAGCTAAATGGCAAGCTAAAGTATGAACGCAGAGGAAAAAATGATGCGTAAACATTGATAAAATGCTGAGCTGGACACTGTTACCGCCTATAAAGCGTTTGCATGCTGGTGATGGTTTCAGAAGTGTTGCATTTTGTGTCAAATGGAACTCTGGGAGGTGATGGCAACCATAAAACACACCCCACACGTCCAGACACAAGGTGAGATCAGTCATTTTACAACTAAAAATTAACTTTTTCCAAGCACAACCATAACTGTCCTTGTGCACATTTAGTTGTTAACACACACACGCACAGACACTTCCCACGCAGCATCCATCATTATACATCATCCATGCATTTGGCTGTTAAAACTGTGAGTCACAGCAGCTTCGGGGGAGCCTGAATGTTTACCAGTGATAAAGCTCTCCCTCTCTGTGGCATTTTACATACCCCCACATACACTCACACACAAACGTGCACAAAGTCACACACGTACACCGTCCTCTTATCAGTCGCTCTCTTACTTTCTGTGAAAATAGAAAGGAGGAATCTGCTAAACGTGCTATCTTAGGAAAGGATTGGATAAATATTACAAAGATACACTGACTATCAACAACTTAACATAAATGTCAGCATCCACAACACTCTGACAAGTCCTGTGTGTGCCAATGTTGGTGCATGGTATTTTTTCAAGCATTCGTGCAATATTTTGGAATAATCTCTTGACTCATATGACTGAAAAACATGATTAGGGGCATATCTTCATTATCTCTCACCCAGTGAAATCCCAGTTATGAGATGAAAAGCCTGCTATTTACACATTTGTCTTGATAAACTTATTAAATTCAGCACAAAGCACAATTTAACAACAAATCTGAAAATGCAGGATACTAACTGATTAAATGAAGGGTAATTGCTGTAATTCACCTGAGTGAAATGAGGATTCTGCACTCAGATATGTTTACAGACGTCGTGAGTGTTGCTTCATTATTATTTATTCTTAAATCATTTAGTATTAAAATAACTTAGGAGGCTCATGAAAGTTGATTGTGGTTTAAAAAAAATCCAAATAAGTGTTTACTAACACACCCCCGCCACCACCCACCTCCAAAGTTAGTTTATTTTTATTTTCAGCAATGGCTGACTATTTTACAGTAATATATCTGCAACTTCGAAAAGCTTTCAATCATCTTTTGTTAAAGTTACTCCCACCGGTGCTCCGTGTAAAATGAAACACCCTCGACTGACAAATCGATTCTTACCGGTAAAAAAAGCTGTTCGTCAGGTCGGTAAGTCCGGATGAATAAAACCCGTTCTCAGCGTCACCTACAGCCTCGAGAAACCGATCAACAGACGCGCTCACTCGGCCTGAAGTCTGCGCGTGAGTCGGTGCCTGGAACTCCCTCAGACAGCAGCTCCTCCTCGGTGAGACACCCTCACTTCTCTCGGGCTCCTAAAATATCTACAACATACACACACACACACACCACTCCCCGTGGCTGCTCATTGGTCCTCACGGAGGCAGATGTTTCCTTGTTGCTAGGAAACTCAATAAACCACTATGAGGATGAGGATAATGAGGGCGCAGCATCACTTCACATCCCTCCCCGCAGGTACTCAAAGCATTTGGTGACACAAAGGCAAAATAATCCATTAGAAGTCCTGTGCTTAAATTATGATAATACTAATACTAATACTAATACTACTACTACTAATAATAATAACAACAACAATAACTTATTAACTATTATTATTATATTATATTATATTATATTATATTATATTATATTATATTATATTATGTAACTGCATACTTAAATATTCTGTGGGTCAGGGTTGGCTGCTGCTAATTAACAATAACAAACACTATTTAAATCCACATTAATCAACTGAGGCGTTTCCTAATCTGCTTTAATCCAACCTATGTTTTCCTCCAGGCAGTCTGTCCAAAAGAATTAAAACTACAAAATCTCTCACACAGGGATCGAGTCTTGTTGACTTTGTGATTACAAAAGCCTCACATCTGACCAGAGCCGAGGAAGGTATTGGACCCAGAAAGACAGATGGCTGATAGACGTTTCCACAGCAGGTATCTGTGTTTTATTGGCAACAACAAAACTGGTACAAAAGGTGCTTTCTGGATTCCACAGGGGCTCAGCATGCGCAGTCCAGACCAGGACTGCAGGACAACAGACTCATCAGCTGTCTCGGATTTATTATCTAGTAGTTGTTCAAGGCGAATGTATTTTCTGTTCAATCTTAAGGACATTTCATCACTCATCCGAGTATCTTCTTCATTTAAGTGGCGATTGGTAAACCAGCATTTATGGAACCAGAGGGACATGAACGATTGTCTGGGCCCTGATCGTGATTTACTTCTACTTAACCTGCTTTAGTTGAGCGAAGATTCGACTGAGGTGGTCTGGACTGCAGCCCTGGTCTAGGTGTTGACATTAGGAGGCCTGACATGGAGCAACAGGCTTCATGAACCTTCCATGCACGCAGACCCACAGCAGCGGCATTCTTACAGAACATCAAGACGGAGTCATGCAAATTTGGATCATCTCCTCGTTAGGGTAGATAAGTTTTATCTCCCATCAAGGCAAACATTACAGGCACTTCATCAGAGTATTTACAATAATATTACATCTGTAATACAACTTGGGATCCTGACTCGCTCATGCAGCTGGAAATATATCACCTTAAGACACATCGAGCATTTAGTTAAGTTAAAAATATAGGATAGATATTACAGATTCTATACATCCAATGAACATGCTTAAAATCTGTCTGTGCGGTAAATATAGCGGATATCACTGTTTACACTCACATGAATGAAGCTTGTAGAATAGGAGTGCCGATGTCATATCCTGTAACAGTCCATCAAGCCAATGGAAGTGTATTCTAACTGGCCCTGACGACGTGACAAACAAAGCTGAGCATCCTCACCTGGTTTTGTGCAATTAGCTGTGCAACAACATGCATTCTGCTAATGTAGTTTGGACTGCAGAAAATCCTAAATCACACAAATAAGTCATAGCTGTGACTGTTCAGTCAAAGGGAATTGTTTTTCACCTGCATCATGTGACGTAATTTTTATACATCATGATTTGATCTAGATTTGATCAGCTCTCTGCAGGTGTGCGTTACGACTGAATCAGCCAATGATTTATTCCGTCTGTGTTGTTTACCTGTTCACAGCAATGATCGTGTCCAAAGAAGAGAATAGAAATCAGAGAAGCACCTAAAATCTCCCACAGTGATATTTCATGAATCCAGGAAGTCTTTTAAAATTCAAAAAGTAATCTTGTTTATGAGAATTCACTATATCCTTTTGTTTTCCTTGTAGATTACCCAATTCTGCAGTTCCAAAGTTGTGTCTTCAGTCAATTTTTCACTGCTTTCCAGACATGCATAATATGTCTTAAACTGCTCAGCTTGAAGTACTTATCAACAGCAGTGCATTCAAATTAACTGCAGCTGTGCACTTTTACATTGTCAGCAGCAACACTGTGTGCGGTCCTCAAGATAATTTGCTGTAGCCACAGTGTGTGTCCCCTAAATGATTTGGGAAGAACAGACTCTACGGTTGGCGCATGTCTATCAACCAATTTCCATGTATAGCCATATTTTATACAACACACTCGCAACAGCACTCCTATGCTTCCGCCATGCTTCACAATAAATACCTGAAGTTTTAGTCATTACATATGTGCAGTTTAAACATGAGCCCAACAGCAGTTACAGCCCAACATTCTGGTTTTTGACAGACATACAGCAAGTCCAATCACCTGTGCCCTTATTAAGACAACGTTTATCTTCAAAAGAACATTGTTTCTGTTTCTGATGCTTAGCTGACTCACTTAATAAATCACAGTTCACAGGAACAGAGATAAATGATTGTATCATAAAGACACATCTTCTCCTTCTGAGTCCGCCCATATTGTTTGTCATTTGATTGCAACCGCGTCAGTCAAGTTTGAGCGTTCGATGTAAACATTTCTATGTTGGTATATAAGTGAAAGATGCTGGGTGGAAATGGTTTAAGTTGTATGGCTTTGATTCTTTGTGGTTTGAAGCTTAATGATCAGGATGAAGGTGATGAAATAAAAAATAAAAATAAAAAAGAGAGCTAAGCGGTACAAAAATTTGAGCAATGACAGAATAATGAGTGGATATCATATAAAAACATCAATCTGCATATAAACAGTACATTTTAAACTTGGTGTTTACAGTAACCTTGATTATAAGGTGCAACTGATAAACTGTTAAAAATGCTCCATAGTTTAGGAAAACAAACAAAAACTTTTAGATTACCAAGTTTGTGAAAAAAGCAATTGGCTGATGTATATTTATTAAATTTATTTTTATTTTTTAACACACAGCGATGAGAAGTATTTCTGATAATTGTTTTTAAAGTAGTTACGTTAAATACAAGGTACTCATTTTGTATTTCGCATTTCAAGGTCTTGAATAAATCGAAATATTTTAATATTTTTAATATTTTAATATTTAAAATTTTTGTAATTTCAAAATAGTTCAAATATATTCACTCATTCTTCCCATTTTTTTTTACAATAGTTGCAAGTTGTATGATTGCACATATCTTGTTGTGGGTTTATTATTTGTAAACACAGTTTGTTTAAAAATTAAAATCGTCTAGCCAAACGTTGTTGGCATCACTTGTAGCATCCTTTGCTAGCTAGTGTGGAGGCTAGCTGCGTCAAACTCTGTAGTTCAGGATCAGAGAGGATGACTACAATAAAGTAGGAATGATTCGGTTTTATGCAATAGTTTGCAAGAAATGCCAATTTACATTTAATTACATTTTTTAAACTTTAATATGATAGAGGGTAACACTTGATAGCTAGCTAGCCAGCAGCTAACAGCTATGGACTCTGAAACGTCTGTTGAAGAGTTCTTGCTGGGAAACCTCGAACGGTTTCATTGAATGCAATTTCATCAAAAATGTGTTTCTCTGATGTCAGACAACAACATGGTGGGTGAGTAGTAATAGAAACACACAAAACATCTGGCTAAACATCTGGCTACAACAACAACAACAGAGCATAATTTATTTTAAGGGTTAGATGTAATGGCGTCAAAATATATTTTTGTATTTTTAAAAAAAAAGTTCTGTATTTTAATTTGATATTTTTGGATGTTATATTTTGTATTTATTCTTTATATTTTTGGATGCTGTATTTTGAATTTTAGTTTGATGCATTTACAACAGTGATATTCGGTATCAAAATACATTTTCCTCCATTTTTGCCCATCCCTCATGATATATAAGGGTGTAGCAGAGACTTGAAGGAATGACGTCTATCTTCATATGTGCCAGAACAGAAATTGGTGTTACAGTGATAAGAAGCCAGACATTAGTGTGAAATAGCTTCCTGTGTTTTGGATTTGTGCGCCAGGAGAGGTTGACTCGACTAACCCAGCTAACTAAACAAAAAAATCATTGCTGTGCCTAATCTGAATGTAATGCATCACTTTACCTTTGTGCATCATCGAATCACAATGATTCCATTTTAAATTGCTATCATAAATTCTTTCTCAACCTTGAATTGGCAACCCAAAATTTTGTCTCATGAAAGACTTCTCAACCGTAAATGACGTATTAACCATGACCAAGACCGTGAGTAACAGCCTCAAACCCCTTCATAAAACAGGGCTTATTTGGATTTTGTACCATTTTCATTCCCATGAAGACAGACGGTGTTGTCAACTGCCAAAATCAAAACAAACCAAAGGAGTAAATGCTCCAGAGCCGGGATAAATCTCCTAATACAGCTCTGTTCTTGCTGTGGATTCCCGCTGAGTTTGGTGCTGAAGTATCAAGCTGCACAACTACGTACAACCCCCCACCTCCGGGTTCAAGCTGCTGCTTTATGACTCAATGATGCTCAGACAGGCTGGAGAACGGGCAATAGCATCATCATCACACAGCTGTAACTACCAATTACCGCAGAAAAAGAGAATGTGTGAGGGGGGGCAAATATTCACATGCGCACACTTCACACTTCCAGGCTAATTCATGGCATGTTATTAACAGCTGCACCAAGATATTTAAAGGCCCTTTCAGCTCGGAGTTGATGGGTGTTGAATCGAGCTTTGGCCCCACATAACCCATTCATGCTCCCATCATCCAAATGGGGTTAAGCGTCTCCAGCTGCTCATCTTCCTGCCCGTAGTAGCACGTGTCGACACAGTGAATCGATGTGCAGAATGTGGATGAGAGTCGAGTATAAAGGAGCTGCTTGAATCCGCTCTTAATACAAATTAGCGTCTTTACGATTTCTCAACTGTTGTTTCTTGTTTTTTTTCCCGGCGTTTCTCCTCCCATGCAAGTTTCTCGAGGCAATACGTCATGGTTCAGATGTATTGAGACCAGCGAAACGATCGGCCGTTTAATTGATTTGCTGAGGTCAAGTAAGGTCAGATAGCCATTTTCTTGATTGGAGCATCATTCAAACCTAATTGGAGCTCTTCAGCATAAGCTAGCATTATTGTATTTAACACAACTGAGTCTAGAGTGTTTGCAAGTGTTTTGACCTGATTTAAAAATGAAAATTCTGTGAATCTGTGCCATGTTTCCTGGTTCCAGTAGTTGTTGAGATGTTACACTCAGACCAAACTTACCGTTCCTTACACGTTGGTAGCTATGAAAACTAACAAAGAAAAGGCTGAGATTTCCGCTTGAAGATGGACCCGGCTAAATCCCGTACACCAGCCAGCGTTACGCCTCTAGGAGGACGTGCCAGCGGCAGACCTGCTGTCCTTTGCTCTCCTTCATGTCCTGCCAGTGCAGCTGCTCCTCATCGCCGCTGCTGTTCTGGCCCAGAGCGATCCAGCCCACCATCTCTTTGCGCTTCATGCTGCGGCGGTTGTAAATGGAAACCATGAGCGTGACGTCCGACAGCTGGAAGAGCGCCACCTGGAAGACAAAGGTCTCCTTGTACACAGGGTTGGGCTGTCCTCGCCGCACCGATGTCTTGCACCGCGAGATCTCCTGGCCCATTGAGTTCAGCATCGACAGACGCGCGTAAGTGTCTGGACCAAAGAGACGAGATGGGGACGAGAGGAAGAGGATGCACAAATCTCAATCAGTATTGAAACAATTTGTTGGTTTGTTGTCGTGCTGGGAATCTGAGGTATATTTGTGCAGTGTTAGGTTTCAAACCTGGTGGCCTGTTGATCGCCAGGTTTCGGAAGTGGCTGCCCTTTATGACCTCCACAGACATGCGTCCCGTGGTGGCGTTGTAGGACAGTCCCACCAGCAGCTCGGGGACACCGCCGTGCGTCAGAGACTGAGTGGAGGAGGCGCTGTCGCTCTGAGACACAGCAGACAGGCTCAACTGGGAGGCCACATTCTGAGGAGACACACAAATGAAGCTCTGAAGTCCCTGCAGGGCTGTGCTGTTCGTTTATTTACAAACCATCACAGGAAAGGAAGATTAAAAAAGAAACCACAACAAAGGCATCCAAGGGAATCGAAGGATTTATGTACAAATAAAGGATGGAGCCTTTTTTTAGTAAAATTAGCATTCAGGTTAGTAGTAGTTAGGTTAATATCTTGACCTACCATGGACCTAGCTGTATGTAGAAGTTATAAGTATTGTGAGGCCTCTATTAATGCATACGGTTCTGTCACACACATCCACGCTGTGTGTAATCAGTGCAGAAGACACGATGGATGCAGCTGAGTCTATTTGACATTCACTCATTTTCCCTCATTTTTACCTCAATCTTGTGACTATGAAACACAAACAGGCATTTCAGTCATTATAAAACTTTTCTAGCACTCTAAAGATTGTAAATATTTATTTATTTCAAACAGCAGACACACATGTTGGTGGGAAATCCTTGTTGATGGCAATTTGCCTGTCTGTCTCCAGGGCAGCAGCACTGACATGTTGGAAATGGAAATTGATTGATCCCCATATGTTTAATGTTTCTGCCAGCCTATCATAGGTCATCTTTACCAGGATGAAGAACTGTAATCAGGGCCAACGGGACCTTTGGATTGGATTCTTGAAACCTCTGTTCTAACAATTGACAAATAGAATGACGACGCACTATTATTATCGCTTCTGCATCTAATCGTTGCCACCTAGAAATTTGCATACCTGTATGGAGAAAAAGCAAATACTATAATCCTTAAAACAGTACTTAGGAACGGACTTGTCCTATAAATGTAAAATTATTATCAGATCAGAGTTGGTTCTGACATAACTGCTTTTACGTGACCTTCTTAACATTTCACAGCAAAGCTTGTACAAAATATGCAATGCCTCGTTTATTCCCACCAACTTCTTAACTCCCAAACTTATCTTAGTATTTATTACTTCATCAAACGCACCTTCATGTTACTGCGAGGCTCCAGGACCAGCATGATATCCTTTGTGCCTCCATTTGGGTCAAGCTCACCCAGCCTCAGCACCTTCTCCCCCATCATCTTCTCTCTGGAAATCCTCCCACCGATTGCGTACAGCCGGAACCTGACGGCGGACAACCGTAAATCTGCCGGCTCTAGGCGTGTGAAGCGAAATGTCTCATTGTAGTGTGGCAGTGAACCTTTCTGCGCCGAGGTCTTGTGGCGCTGCTTCTTGGAGGGCAGCAGGACCAGGTGAACCTGCCAGACGTCCATCCCAGAGCGGGCCTTATCAGGAATGTCCCGGGCTTCAATCACAGTAACCAGGAGCTTCTCTGAGTTGGGCCGGTACTCCAGAGACAGGACCAGGTCTCCACATTTGGAGATAGGCTGCCGGTGAGTCGGGATCTCTGGGGGATTTGGGGTCTCATCTTCGGGATTCTGCTCTTGCTGAGAAGGTACAACATGTTGAAAAATAATTATTTTTTTCTCACCTTCAATTATCAATATCCACCAAAAGTTCAGTATCAGTATTATGAAATTATAAAACAGGAGACTCTTTTAACATTACCAATACTTGGTATTCATTCATTCATTCATTTGTTTGAGAATGTTCTAGAAATGAGTGTCAGGATCAGTAAACTTGGCAGAATAAAGTAAGTTGATTTGTAACCTAAGCAGCTGAAACAAACTCATTGGCACAGATTTATTGGTACTAAAGAATATATTCCCGTTGAAATATGAGAGAAAAACAGCCAACTCAAATGTGTTCTGTCCTTAAATATCCCTTACAGCTTTCAGGTTTTTTCTGCAAAGGAAAATCTGCCAAAAGGCAAAAACCGCCCTTCCCCCAAGCACAGTGCAGCCAAGCAGAGCTTCTCGTACGGTCAGCAAACACAACATTGATTGTGTCGCGTGTTGACAGAGCGAGACTGAGTGCCAGTGTTGATATGGCAACTGCACCGGAGATAAGATAATCACAGATGTGCTGCTCTGGAGTATCGGACACGCAGGTCAGGAGGTCCGCACATCACGGACACCCGACACACACAGTAACCCCATCAGCACTCAATATCTATTGAATACTTCACCTGATCCTAGTTCTGCTGGTTGGACCAATTCTAGCTTCTAGAAGCATCGGCAAGAGTACTTTTGGTAGAGTAACTGTAATAGCAGCAGGACTAGGAGTAGTATTGGTAAAAATAGCGGCAGTACTCATGGTAATGGCAACTATAGTAGTGACAGCAACACAGTTATTTATGTTCGGTAAGTAGCAGGAATGCTTAGGTTTGTAGTAGTAGATATAGTACTCTAGTAGCTATAGTACTATTGCATTACTACGAGTAATGCAAGTGGTAGTGGGAAATCCAGCAATATTTGTAGTAGTAAGCAATTGTTGTCAATTTTGCAGTAACTGTGCCAATCGGGATATTAATATGGTTTCTAGTAGTCAGTATTTGTATTACTATCGGTGGTCTTATTTTCAAAAGCACCGTTTGCAGCCACAGTGGAGGTAGGAGTATTATGAGTATTATTAGCAGTCGGTAGTAGTACTGTTATGTAACAGTGTAAACAGAGTGTTACAGCACGGCTCTCCCGGCATTTCTACGGCCTCATTTGTTATTTATGAAGCATTTCGAGATGTCAGTATCACCATGGGATTATGCGTGTGTGTGTGTGTGTGTGTGTATGTGGGAGGTGTTTACTGCACAGATTGCTCCCAATTTCAAAGTGTGATTTTGTGACTCTGAGCGGGTGCTAGATTACACACACACACACACACACACACACAGACACACTGATTAGTATTCATGAGCTTCTGTTTGTTAGCCGACGCAGTGTGCAGAGAGAAGGAAATATCAACTTATTTACACAAAACCCAAAGACCTCAATAAGCCGCGTTTGAATCGCTTCTTCCAAACTGAAGCTGAGAGAACAACACGGCGGAACGGAGCCATAATCCTCTCACCACTGAATAACGATACCTCAGCCAAGCATGATGGGAAACAGCCTGGCTGCGGTCAGATCGCTGACCCTGTTGATAAGTCCTTGCCTTCTTTTCTGCTTCTTATTTTTGGCAATTACAGAGCACACAGAGCTGTGAAGTGATGATTTTTATGGTAATATGAGCCTCCAATCGAACATTTCTCTGATTGTCTTTGTGGTCAAACTGCCCGGTTGTTCCCAGTAGTTGTGAAGCTGAAATGCATTTTCCGTCCCTCTTGTAGTCTTGTGATAACCCAACCCCTCACGGTTATCATGCTACCTTAAACGTAGACTCATCATCCTGCAGTACCTCAGGGCTCCAGTTGAAGGAGCTGTCAGTGCGTTCTTTGTTGACATCGCCCTGCACATCCGCTGTGCTCTCCTGGGTCACACTGCCATCTGCTGCCCATTGGTTCATACTCGGGGTGGGCGTGTCCGTGGGCGCTGATGGCTCCACCCTCACAGGTGCGTCTGCAGAGGGCATGGACGCCTTCTTGCTGTCTTTAGCCAAAGCGGACAGCGGGTCTTGGAACCCGCCTTCGGTGTTTGTATCCATGTCTGCAGGGTGGAACGGAAACAGGTGCAAGTTCAGTGTACGCCCCCTGGTGGGTGAGTTTAAATCTTAGCAATCAAGTAGCTTTCTCCAGGTCAAGATTATTAAGATAATGATTAAAACATGACAAAAACTCAGAGTCCTGTGGCACGATGACGGGCAAACAGGTCAGGACTACTTAAAGGACTTTGTATCAATTTAATCTGATTCTTTACATTAGTAACCCATTAAAAAGCATTATTAAGCAAAGCCTGAAAAACATTTCTATAGAAGTCTTTTTATTCTTCTTTATTCTTCTATTTATTTAAAATTCCTTTAAGTAATTTATTTCTAACTCATACTTCATAAGTTATTGTTTTATCCACCAAAATATTACATCTTTTTTAAAAATTTTCTCAAAATACTACAATTCTACTTTTGTAGTTTTGTAGTAACACTATTGCAATGTTAAAAAAATTATCGTTATTCTAGAAGTGTTGGGCATCAATTTTGTATTGATTTCCACTGGAAGCATCCTGATATATTTAATGTTTTGGTATGGAAAGTATTGGACAATTCATAATAAATCTTGGGTGTTTATCGTTTATTATTTTTACCCTGTGTTCCAGAGACCACAAAGATTGATCTGAACATGATGTGACATACAGTGGTATCTATCGTTTGTGTGTACCATTTAATTCAGTCCATAAGGCCTTCAGAAAAAGGAGCAGCTGACCTTATGTTGTGTTGGAGATATTATATCATCTGTCAAACTTTGGCCTTTCTTCAGACAGAAAAGCACTGAGAACAGGCTGTACCTCCGACTGATCAATGACAATTAACTCCAATTCATCGTCATTAAAGCCGCTCCGACTGTTATATCAATGGCTACATCGAGTGCTCACCATAGCAACAGGGAGAGGTGAGTCATCCGAGTGTGTGGGTGTGGGTGCGGGCAACTGAATGTGTGTGTGTGTGTGTGTGTGTCCCCTTGTGGATTAGATAGTTATGTCACCACACTACTACTATACTGTATGTGATCATAAAGTTTAAGGTGGATTTCACATTGATGATTATCCATAAAGTTCAGCTGTCTGTTGTCACTGTGAACTGATTTTTATTCAAATATCCAAATTGTGAGTAATCAATCACACACCCTATATTTCCTGTTTCCCAGTGCCCACGTCTTTGTAACATACCTTCACAGTCTGATGGCTCAGTGCTACCCTCTTTCTGGTCTGGCAGGGCCCGGGGGAATTTTTGGCCTACATCTGAGGTTGGCTGGCTCGGCAGGGTCTGAGGTTCTCCGTTGGCCGCCGCGTTCCGAAAACTCTGAGAACGCGACACGGAGATCTCAAACTGCTTCAGGATCTCTGCGTCGCTGTCGGAGGAGCTGGTGGCGTCCTCGTCACCGTAGCTGTTCACTGCACAGAGATATCACAGAGAGAAGACACGGCGTGAAAAAGAGTGAAGACAGCGGGAGAGGAGACATCTGAAGAGGGAAAACATGGAGTCGTTGGAGCGTGAGTGAGCCAACATTTAAAGCTGTCACTGGCCGACGTGTCTGGTTGATGTCTTTAGACCTGATTGACAAAAGGAAAGACGTTGTAGTCTCAGGAAAACATGGCTGACCCAATAGTATGGAGGACCAAATCACCAAAATTAAACAAACACATTTAATTAAACTAACTTCAGTTTTTATGCAGTATATTCATCAACATCACATTTTGGACAGTGACACCTTCTCTGTAATTTATGACCTTCATTGACCTCTGAAGGTGACCCATAGGAACTGGGACAACTTGGACAGAGCAGATCTTCCACACATCTCCGGCCCACCCCTTCTGTCCTCTTGAGCTACAGTGGCCTGTAATAGACATAAACGGTAAAGTCGCATCTGCCATCGTGGGGGGAGTCGCTTTGGACGACAAAGGGATGTTGGTGTGGCTCTGTGTCTGCTTTCATTTCTGAGCAAAAGCTGAGCACAGGTGATGTGGTCGGACAATTTGCTCCTAAAACATCTTATAAAACTTACATCTACGCCTTTCTAGCTCAGCATTTGCGTTAGGAGTTCAAGCTTTTTTTAAGTGATTTCAAACAAATTCAAACCCTTCAACAGTTTAAGGTTAGTATGACGCAAACCATTTGACTGATTTGAAGGGCAGAGCTATAAATACGAACATTACAGTCATTTTGTGCTACGCAGGAGTAACTGCCCCTGAATGATACTAGAATACTCTCTCTATCTCTCTCACGGTCATAATTTGACTAGAATTGGCTAGCAACAGCTGAATGAGTGACGTTGTGATGAAGCCATCAGCTCCGCCTCTTTGAAGTTCAATTCAGTTCAACAAGAATAAAATCGTCTCTACCTGAGCTGTCACCATGGTTACTAACAGAGCAGGAGGTGTTTCTCTGAGTGGGCAATCACTGACTGATGGGTGGCTTCCTTTCCTACATATGCACAGATTTTCCCCTCTCCCATTCATACTTTTTTATATATATATATATATATATATACTGTATATAGGTATATATAT
>OMNV01009497.1:90166-117883 GCA_900303265.1 Brotula barbata
ACATATCGACTCTTACATACTTATATTTTTACTCTCGCATGAATATACAAATACTATTACATGAATGTATTCCTCTATATTTGTATATTTTAATTGTGATATTAATTAATTAGAGAAATAAATCTGATTCATAAAACTGTACACACACACACTTGTCAGCAACTTCCCCTTTATGAATCCCAATCAGAAAAGATTTGCACTGAAACTCACTCCCACGGTGATAAACGATCAATGCAGATGAATGAATGCGTATTGATAGGGGACACTCGTGCACCGCAGAATAGCCACATGCAAACACAAAAGAAAGAAGAAAACTTCACCGAGAAAAGACATGGACAAACTGTTCACAGAGACGAGCCGAGTGCTTTGTTTGTTGGCCTTGCAGTGGGATAACAAATGGAGGAAAGTTAGAGGAGCAGCAGAAGGTTGATGCAGCAGCAGAGCTTTCAGCCCTGCTTGCTTTTAGCAGCTGATCCCAGGGAAACGTTTAACTGTCAGTGTGTTAAACTACAGACATTCTGGCATAAATACACAAACGTTAACGCTGTCGGTGTGTTTGTCTGTCATAGCGGCTCTGTTAGATGTGATCTCACTGTGTGGCTTCTGTTAATTTTAGTCAATAATCGAAGCAACGTTTACAGCTTCTATGGCATTGGAAACAAAACTTCTCCATTAAGTGATGAAACTTGACAAATCAGAATTTATACAAATTTATGAAAAAATATTGATGCCAGCTTATTCTCCTCAAGCAAAATCACTTATTAGGAGAAGAGGGACTGACAAATCGTCTCACAGCAGCCATCACTGTCTGTGTCACTAAAAGGAAATAGAAAGATCTGCTTTGTTTTCACTCCTCAGATGATAGCTTGACTTGTCAAAATGATCATATTTTTAATTCATTTCACCATTTTACAAAACCTTACCAGGCCTGGAAAACATGTTTTCAAATTTCAAGACACTACCAGGATTGCAATGACCAGAGAAACCCAGCACAGATTTACAGAACCGAGTGTCATCGTTCTGTTCGGTCATCGTGTTGTTTGGTCTGTTCTTTTCTGGCTCTATGTGTGTGTGTGTAGGTCTTATTATCGTGGATGTTTCTCAAAATGCTGACTCCACACTTAGGCAGACAGAGGGACGTCTGCACCCAACATACACTGTTTTCATCCAGACCAGACTGACTTAATGATGGTGAAGGGGGCGTGTCTGCCTGGGTCCTGAAGCTGAGGCAGGAGCTTTTGTTGCCATGTGACACCAACAGTCAAAAATAGTAACAAAGGCAATGAGATTTCAATTCAGGAAATACATAGTAGTTCTAATAAAAGTGTGTGTAAGTGTGTGTCATTAACCACAATGATGATGTAACATTTATATTTTCAGCCTGTACATTAAACAGATATCCATCATAACACGTTACATAAATGGGACGTAGGTTTTTCTTTGCTGTTTGCAGCTGAGGTTGACGCCCGCGACACAGACGAGTGTGTCAGCCTGCTTATATATGCAGAAGCATATAAGTTACATCTAGGGACCATCTTAACATCTTTACACACATTTCCCACAATTCATGAAAGCCTTCCATCACGTTAAAAATAGGCCATTTGTTTTTGAATGTAACACACAGACACACGGTGCAACTTCACGGCAACATAATGGATGCTGGATGTCATGTTAGAGTTACTACAGTTTGTAAGAGTAATTATTTATATGTATAATAATGTAGTTACACTCTGAGTGAGCTCTCCAGTGGAGTACGACGTTTTGTTATATACTGTACGTACAGTAAGTACAGTGAACGTTCTCAGCCACGTTCCACCTCTAATCAATAAGAAAAATATGTTGACTACAAATACAAAGATTAACACATTAATAACAGTGTGTTAATCTACATTTGAATAAAAGTTTACCTCCTAGACCGAAGCTTTTAAGAACTCCTACCTTCACCTCCGACCCTGAGTAGAGAAGCTCTTCATGGAGTCCAAACAGGATGTGGTGTTTGTTCAGGAAACTAACCTGAAATACCTGTGGCAGAGCAGAGGCAGCTCCGCCCGCCCGGGTGACACCATCAGTGTGTGTTTGACTAGTGGGATGGGAAGGAAGGACGCAAACAAGGAAGGAAGTAAGGAAATGCCATAATGATTGTAGCTGTGTTTTAAGTATGACTTGTGTTTGTTACCAACAGCTGGTGTGGTCAGTTTGAAATTGATGAGTATGCAAAAACCAGAGTGGTCCTTTAATTTGAAATGTAGTTCACGTTTAACCTTTGCTCAGGGCGCAAGCAGCAAGCAGGATTTCTCGCTGTCTCGTACTGTTTCCGCAATATTCCTCTGTGGTTTCAAAATATTAATATTTTATTGTGTAAAGATGGAGACCTTGATTTCTCTCTGCATGTGCCCCCGCAGGAACCATTGTACAAATACACACCCGCCCACACTCTCTTTCTCTCTCTCTCTCTCTGTCTCCCTCTCTCTCTCTGTCACGCTCTCTCTCTCTGTCTCTCTTTCTCTCTCTCCTGGTTACCCTTGCTCCCACGTCTCTCTCTCTCTTCTTTCCTCTTCACAGCAGGAGTGGGTGTCACTCTCCTTCACATTCTTTGGCTCGTTCACACCTTTCCGTCTTTACTCTCTCCTGTCAACTCTCTCTCGTTTACATTATTCCCTACTTCCTAACTGGATGTCAATGGGACCAATCGTGTCTATCAATTGGTCATTTCTCATTCCAAACAGTTGAGTCCGATTCACACAATCCAGACACCTTTGAAAACAGATAAAGTGATAACCAGGATTGTTCTCCCTTGACTCCTCCTTACCTAATAGTATACAAAGGAAGCAAACAAGCTGCATCACTCGCATGGGAATTGTGTGCAAGCACATGCGTAAACAGGAAATGAATAGGTAGAAAATATAATCATGGTTATTGTTTCACCCCCAAAAATGGAGCTTTTTGAAGAGCATCTGGTCCACTGATGTGTGCTCAGGGGTGTCCTGGGGAGTCTAGACCTAAAACCCGATTTGTCACATCCTCATATGTCAGGCTCAGAATTTATCAATCATCCCTTCCACTGCTGCATACTGGGAGCAAAGCATGATCTCAATGTCCTCAACAGAGAACTCACCGAGCCCCTGACGAATCCCCAGTCGTCCTTTCCTCCGGCGGACATGCGGCTCCAAACACGGCAGCCCGCCGACCCTGGAGAAGCACAGCTTCTTGTTGATGAAGAGGAAGAGGACGGCGAGCGCCACGATGAAGACGCCCACCGCCGACAGGAAGCCGATGGCCTCCGGGGTGACTGGCAGGACGAGAGAGAGGGAGAGGGGACACACAATGACACACTGATCAGACCACACAAACAGACAGCCTGGATACACACAGACAAACACACACAGACACCAAATACACATGGTGCACGTGATACACACACAGACAGAATGAGGGATACTTTAGTATTCAGGTTCCCTCAGTGCCTTCATCTTCATCAGAAACACAGTGCCTTGCTCATAAGAACTATGTCATCAGGGCATGCAGTACAGAAATCACAGCAGATCAGTCGGGGGATTTCCTGGTCATCGTTGATTTGCTCACTTTTGTGTATTGTTTGTGTATTTGTGGGACAAGCACACACTGAACATCTGGAAGGACAATAAAGTTTACCAACAAGGTAAATCTGTTGAGGGGAAGATGATCCAGCTGTCAGAGTGAAGGAGATTATATAAGAAAGAGGCATCACATGACAGATGTAGAGAGAGAGAGATAGAGAGAGAGGGAAAATAAGATGGAAATTAACACAAATATCTTCAGTTGTCATTGTATTTTATGTGATAGTTTGATCAAATGTTTTTATTAAATGTTATTATGAACGTTTACACTTTAGAAGTGTGAGTGACGGTTGGTGATATAAAAGTTTTAAAGAGTTTAAAACTTTGGGGAAAGGAATTTGTCTGGTTGTGTAAGCAGGAAGACAAAAATAACATAGAAGAGGAGGGGAAGTGATAAAGACCAAAGGGAAGAGGAGAGGGTGAGAAGTGTTCGGGGAGAAGATCCTTCCCTTAGTGAACTCTTCAACCCTGCGTCACTCGTCCTTTAATGATGTGTAGTCACGGAACAGAAAACCAAAGAGAGACAGAAAACTGAAGCATTGGGATGTGACAGCAAACAAAGTCTGAGACAAGACAACAAGAGATAGAGAAAGAGAGAGAGAGAGAGAAGGTGATGTGAGGCGCTCTCCATCAGGAGGCTGAGAGACGGATGAATAGAAACAGAAAAGGAGCCGCCGTTTCCAAGGTAACAGTGGAGAGCATGGGACTGAATCAATGAGTGAACAGAGACACGTACACATCCTGCTGAGGGGTGAAGAAGAAAAAGACTCAGCGTGTGTGTGTGTGTGTTTGTTTTTTTTTTGGTCACACATATTTAATCTCCCACGCATATCTTGTTAATCTGAAACATGCATTCACACGCCCTACCATGACAGAGTGTGTGTGTCTGTGTGTGTGTGTGTGTGGTTGGAAAGCATCCTAATGAGCACTGACATCAGCTGGTTTAACGTTCATCTCATGGAGGATTTACTTCTTTTGTGTGAGTTTAAAACCCCGCAGACATCTGTGATATTTTAATCCCGCCTGAATGGTAAAAGGATGCTGTGAAATATAAATATTATAAATAAGACGTTTTTAAAAGGCAAAGCGTGTGTTCATGTGTTCACGAGTTCAAACGAGTAATGAAAGCGACGTGTGGGTGTGTGGGTGGATTGGATCAGTGATGATTTCTGTAAATTATAGCCTACGATGTAGGAGTTACTGTGTTTATTTAAATCACACATTTTAAAATTAGCATTCATGGTCAGATTCTCACCGATAGACTTGTGCTCAGAATTTAGCAATCAAATTAAATTCTCTATTTTCAATCAATGATAAGATGCTGTTAATAAAACTCAATATAGCATAAAGACCTTTCACAATAAAAGCCTTTTCTGATTGGATTCTCTGACAGTGAACCATAGTGAATGATGATTATTACGTTCATATGGGAAAAGAGTTGTGAGATTACTGGCTATGTGTTGAGAAAAGGCAAAGTTGAGTCAATTTGAAGTGCACACACACACATATACACACAAGTGCCACTGCTCACTTACTACCACCAGTTGGTGTTTTCTGTCATTGTGGTTGGCAGTTACAGGAATTCTCACACACACACACACAAGACGAGTGTTCAGCCACACTGAAACGCTTCGAAGTAGGAGGTTGGGAGTTTCAACTGTCAAATCCGACAGCCAACTTTGACAAGGATGCAGCAATTTAAAAAATATACCAGATGTCATGGACCCAGAACATCATTTTACTTAAGCTACAAAGCTGAAAAATGGAAACACGCGGTGGTAAACAATGACGGTAGGCGAGACAAAGGAGCACAAACCATCATGTTTGATCAGCTGCACCTCTGAACAGCCATCTTACACACGTGGATGTAGTTAATCCTGGCAAATGTGCTTTAGTTAGGTACTATGTGGATTTAAAAAAAAGCCAAAAATCACACATCTATAATCCTAGTCCTGTCTATACTAATCCTGTACTCACTGTATCTGATAAAAAAAACGAATGATGACGATTCTGTTCTGTATCTGAAGCTTCATGAAATCAAATCAAATCTAACAGAAAAATGAGTAAATAAAGCTAAGCTGCTGAATTGATGACAGACTGGCAGCCAATGTTTGGATGGTGTGTTCGGGTGCGGCTGTAAAACGGAGATTCCCCTCTCAGCTGCCGACAGACAGACACAGAGCTCTGTGTTGGAAACTGAGAGCTTCCCACTGTCTTCATCCAGATGGACAGGAAGAACCTGGGTCAGAGTCTGCACTCACACCTGCTGCACTCACACACACACACACATCCTGGTTTGCTCTTTTCTCTAACACACAAGAGCGTTCATAAACACAAACACACAACTTAACCCCACACTAACCTTTTAAATAGCTTGAATACAGCTAGTCTGGGGATTTGTGAGATAAAAACCAGGCTCAGAGGTGTTGTTTATTTTCTGTCATGATCTCTTCCAGGTCAACACGCTTCTGCCATTGTGAAGGGATTTTATCCCATTTTCACAGTTATATCTTTGAAGCGATGGCATCATCTGAAGCCTAACAGGACCCAGCTAAAACCTTTATTGTGTCTCAGGAGAGATGGAAGTCTGAGGGGGCCAAATCGGGTGAGTCTGGTGGCTGCCGAACGAGTTCAGAGCCATTGTCATCGACGACGATCAGCAAGTGCACATTACACGGCGTTTTGGTCCAATTTGTCCATCTTGTTCCATTCACAGAGCCTCTGGAACTTCAGACTCACTGAGCCCAAACAAAAGCTGCTGTTATGAAATAACGAGGGCAAATTAACCACCATCATCATCATCATCATTATTTTCATAGATATTATATTTTGCAAATGTGAAACCTAACTTCCTTCTGTCTCAGGTTCAAAATGTATCAATCCAATTTTTTTAATTCTAAAACTTCTAAATATAAATGGAAAGATGGGCTCTTAACTTATCAATCAACCTTTGTGATACCTCTCCTGGATTCGAATGTGTCATTAATAATCATTTCTAGGCAGAGGTGGGGTGCATACATACACAGAACACACACACACACACACACACACACACACACAGACTAATTAGCCTCTTTAATAAGTGACCTTAAGATGAACTGAGACAAACAGCAGGCTCTCGCTTTATTCATTTTTATGAAAGAAGAAGAAGGAAAACTACAAAGCCTCGTCTTCCTCCTTTTCTTCGTCTCTTGGTTAATGAGTGATCACAATGTTGCCTTCACTGTCGCTTTTTTTCCCTCCTAACGCTCACATCAAAGTGCTCTCTGCTTTCCTCTGGAGCTACTCACTTCAAAGCCGGGTGGAAAAGTCAGCATCCGCATAGTAATCAAGGGATTTGGTATTCCCATTACACACACACGTAAACACACGCACACACATACACACACACACACACACACACACACACACACGCAATCTTTCATAACTGAGGCCGACACAGATTAGCGACTGTGAAATTTTTATCTGTTTGTTGAATCTGTTCAGCTCATTAGCCCCATCTGAAGCCTCTCATTGACTTCTGGGTCACATCGCCTCACTAATCCTTGTTTTCTAATTAATTCATTCCTTTCCATTCCGTTCAATACATTGGTGCATTTAACAAATTGCTTGTTGCTTTATCTTCAGTTCTCTCTGTTTGTGCTATTTTTATGTCAGATTCCCTGCTCCTTCTAAAATCCAATTCATCCTCTGCAGAGGAAGTTCAGATTTATATTGTCTAATCTAATCTTCTGAGCGCTCGGTGGCAAGTTCAAACGCTTACATTTCAAAAGGAAAAGTGTGCGTTGTTGCTACTTCAAGCTCGTCGTTTTGGTTTGGCCTGCAAGTTCACCGTGTAGTTCATAAGTACTTCATAATTCTCTCTTAGCGACAACTGATACAAAACAACAGGTCCAAAAGTCTGCAACATACAAGACCCAGCAAAAAATGACGAAGTAGGCTAAAGGAGGGGAGGATATCATATTAAGACGGCACCAACTGAATGATAATGTTGTAATTTTACAAAAGTCTGTGACAGTGAGTCAGAGCTCTGTGTTTGTCAGCTTCAGTGGAAAATGACCGGGACCAAGTGGGCAAAGATCAATCAAAACTGATGGATGGATGATGGATGATGGATGATGGGTGATGGATGGATGGATGATGGATGATGGATGATGGATGATGGGTGATGGATGGATGGATGGACGAATGATGGATGGATGGATGAATAACTGGATGAATGGATGATGGATGGATGAATAGATGGATGGATGATGGATGATGGTGTTGAATAAATGGATGAATAGATGAATGGATGGATAATAGATGATGCATAGATGAATAAGTGGATGGATGGATGGATGGATGATGGGTGGATGAATAGATGATGGATGGATGGATGAATAGATAGATGGATGGATGATGGATGGATGGATGAATAAATGATGGATGATGATGATGGATGGATAACTGGATGATGGATGAATAAATGAATGACCATATGGATGGATGGATAATAGATGGATGGATCAATAAATGGATGGATGGACGGATGAATGGATGGATGGATGGATGGATGGATGAATGGATTGATGGATGGATTTTGTGCATGTGGTCCTTGTTGTGATATATGGACCTGACTGAAAATCATCATAATTCTGGTGGAATTGATTTGAACCGATTCACCCAGCGTGCGTCTGTTCCCAGAAGCTGCTGTGTTATTAAAACCCTTCCTGACATGTGACGCTGGCTGAACTCACTGCATTAAACACACAAAAAGCCGAGCTGGTGCTGTTGTTGTCAGGACAGGAGGTCGTGCCAACCCAGAAACATTAGCACATCATGTTTTCAGTCTAACCTAAACCCACTGACCACACCCACACACATACACACACACACACACACATACACCTGAAAATCATAGTTTCCCTGGAAACGGCCCAGGAGCTCTATTAAGGTAAATGAGTGTGCCTTTTCCCACCCACATGTAAGAGGGTTTCATGTTACCATGGTGCTGTCTGTCTGTTAATCCTGATTGGTTGAGAGGACAAGCGGCTGAAAAATTCACTTATAGTGAAGCTTGACCTGCAGATGAAGTATTCAGTATTCTGACACATTCATGTTAACATCAGCCACGTGACACATTCTCATAATAGCGTAGGTTGTATAGCATCAGAGTCTATAGAAATGTACATCTGGCCGTGAATCAAACACACACAATGCATCATTTTGATTGGCTGGTGTCTTCATGATTTTTTTTTGTGCCTAAATCCTGTCTTGTCTAGGACTCAAGAAAGTTTGAATAAACAATGACATCATATTTTGCCTATGTGTCATTTAAAAATTTTTTCACTGGCATAATTTGATGCTTTATGTCCACATGAAGAATAATTTTTCCAATAATAACACACATTGATGAGTAGCCATGGGCTCCACAATGGCGCTTATTTTCATTTCTTAATTCCAGAATCAACTTTTGCAAACATTAGTTCACTGTTACACCTTAGATGCTGTTTATCTCATCTGTCATTTGGAACACGTGATCGTGAATGACAGTGAGAGTCATCGTTTTGAAAATACTGATGCTGAAACGCCCTCTGCTGGCTGAAACATGCACTATACAGTAACTACATGAAAACAGGATCTAACCATGTGGTTTAAACAAACCTTAAGCATGGTGCTGACCCAGAGAAATAAAAAACAATCAGGTTTTCAATCAATCAATCAGTCCACAAAATTACACGATCTGTTTATCCTGTTCAGCAGAGGCCTGTCCGAGCAGTGACTGGACAATAGGCAGGGGACGCAGAGGAAAAGTCTTCAGCAGAACTGACACAGAGAACTCATTCACATCTATGGGCTAATAGTTTTCCAATTCGCTTAAACTAAACGTCTTTACAATGGTCAGACTGGAACCCAGGACCATCCTGCTGTGAGAGGACACTGTTAACTCCCAGTCCAGCATATGGTCCCCGAGTCTGAGCAGAGAGCCTCCATTAACTTGTGCCCCATTTTTAGGAATCTCTTTATGAATGTCTAGCATCAATACTGTAGTTTAGTAGTTTAGTTACTTTAGTCTTAATATCGTACCTTTGAAGTATCCACCAACGAGTCTATTTTCGTAAAGTTTTATCTGAACTTGAAAAGCCCAATGTTTCTAAAGATATCATACATCTATAATCATATATAAATTTCAAAAAATAAAATGCATAAAACAAATAAAATGTATAAGCGTAAAGACTACTAATTAATTGATCATTTAGATAATTGAGAACACTTTCAGGCAAAACATTCAGTTTTATTTAAAGGATTTTGGATAGATGTAATGTCCTGTTCAGATTAGCAACCGGTTAAAAATTGAGTATATCACACGGAAAAGTCATTTAAAAATTTCAATTTATAGAGGAGTTGTGATTTTTTTTTAAATATATCATAAAAATCCTTTGCAGCAACCATTTAAACTATGGGTTTTTTACTTCCTTCAACCTTTTCTTTATTCTGGATAGATTGAGTATCATATTATACAAATTTTCCCCAGAATTCATTGGGAATTTCACCAGCATTTGAAATAAAACTTTATAGAGACCCATTCTTGGCAAAGTGTGGATAAAGAAGAGCGCTGTTACATCATTTGCTGTGAAAAGAGCAACTGGGCTATGTAACTCACGATGAAAGCACAAAATTCATCCATAAACAAACGTTATTCCAGAACTAGAATATATATTAGTCACTGTGGATCCTTCTCAGTCATGGATAAAAATGATATTAAGATTTTATTTACAAAGACCGGATTGTAAAGTGCAGCACTCACACACCTTTCGTCAGCCGTCTGTCTGAGGCTGCTGTTTGAGTCTCTGCGGTTCCTCTCTCACTGGACATGTCTTCACCTTCTTTTCTGCACCTCCGCCCTTTCACCCCTTCTTCTCTCTATTCCTTTCTTCTCCTGTTTTTCCTTTTTGCCTCCTTTTCTTTACCCCGTGTCCTCAATATCCACTCAATTCTTTGTTGTCACCTACTTCTGCAAACTTCAAACTACCCTGAATTGTTCCCCTCGCCTCTTCGTCCCACCGTCTCCTCTAAATGAAATCAAATTGTCTTCATACTGGCTGACCTGTCCATCAGCTTGGCCCTTCCTGTCCCGTGGGTGAGGCAGACTTCCCTTCCTGAATCCCATCAGCAGCCACAATAACACAGAGGACGGTGTTGAAAGTGCCCCTCAATCTACTGCAGCACCAGACAAAGAACAACACAACCACGGAAACTGTGGCTAAAATATTCCAAGGCACAGGAGCCAGTACAGGAAAATGACCAGCATTTTGATGCTATTTCTCCTATTTTTGGGGCCCAATTTAGGAATTCAGCAAAATTCAGAGATGACAAACGTGGCGTATTCAACTAACTGTAGTAGCAATTAATACAGAATAATAATGAGCAGTGTGACAGACAGAGAGTGTCTCCTATTTTTAGACACTATTTCAATGTACACTGTTAAAACCGATATAATGAGATTAAATTTATTCTGTGAAATACAGAAATATTTACAAATATTTACACAAAGTTGTTACTATTTTTCAAGCGACACACTTGGGCCCAGCTGCATTGGCCATCATTAACAATACAAGTCGCTGCATGTTGAAAACTGCTGCGGCCTTGCATTATTATTTGTGATTCTATTGTTTTTGCGGCTGAATATTCATATATTCTTTTCAGAAAAAAATAAACAAAAAATACAGTTTGAAGCTTCAAAATGGTACTCCGGTCAGCTCCATCCACTAAAACTCTGACCCAACCCGTGGGGAAAACTTAAACCTCAGAGAATGTTTCTGTTCCTCCAATCAAATCACCATACATCACTCTCTAGATAACAGACATGAGTCATTCAGCCTGACTGGATGGTGACGTCATGACCACTATGCCAATAAACAGGAAAAAGACATAATAAGGCGGTTTTGATTTCCTGATAACGCTAATACACACACACACACACACACACACAGTAACATAGCATTTAGTATCACTGCTGAGCCCTGATGGGAGTGTTTTGCCTGTCAGCCAATAGTTGGGTCTCAGTGCGGGAGGAGAATCATGAAAAAGACATCCAACTGGTCTGTAATCAGGCCACAATAACCAGACACAGCTTCACACACTCACTCTTGACTACAGCCCACACAACACACACCGTAGGAGGAAGTGAAGCTTATCATGTTTGATGTAATTTAATTCAAAGTGATCTCTCCAATTTGCTTCTCTCAGCAGCTTCAAATTTTTTGTAATAGAGGAATATTTGTAATATTTATAAATCATATGACTATATAAAATGTATTGTAACATTTGGTCAATTGTATGAAAAGTACAAATAATCACTTATAAGTTGATCATATTTGAATTAGAAACAGTGGGCGTGCATTATGTAGTACGTTTTAGCACAATGCTAGAGAAAACTTCCGGCTACACCTTCGCAGTAAAAGCCTCGCTGGAGTAAACAAACGGAAGGCTTTTATTGTGAAGAGGTAGTGTGTGGCGTATAATTCTAGGAAATTGAGTAATAACAATGATATCAAATAAAGAGATGATTTAACATCACGGGGACATACGTCTGTAAAGACGCGTTTGTCGTAACTTTTAGGAGAATTTGACCATAGATGCTCCGGACATTTAACACACGGAAACAGCGTCGCGTGAAACAAATGTGTTTTTTAAACTCTTTAAAACTGTCATTCTTTCATTTGAATCACATAATGTAATTTTAAATGCTTCTAATTAAATTTTAATGTTTTGTCACTCGACACCATGGTGGACGAGGATTCTTGCAAAAGATAGCATAAAAGGTTGGTGAAATCGGACGTATAAATATGCATTAAACACGAAACGGCTGATAATATCAGCTAATCAATCAAAGTATAAAAATACAATACACTGTGTGACATCATATGATAAAAAATACTTTTACATTCGTGAAGGAATATCGCTGTGGTATAAATACAGGCCACCTTGGAGTGGTTACGTTAAAGCAGCTGTTATTCTGCTGAAATACACCGAAGGATTATTGAAGGAATATTTGACTTTTTCTTTGCCCGGTAACTAACAAGGTTCCAAACGTACCGACGCCGCGACTAAACATACGGTAAAACGTGAATAAAGTGGCCTCGCCAGTGTATCGAGCTCATCGTCCCGATCCCAAAATAAACCCGGGAGGAGAAGCCGGAGCAGCGACGGCGGCGGCGGCGGCGGCTCCACGCAGCACCGACACGGAGAACGGCGCCCGACACTCGGTCACACGGTAAACCAGGGACCGGTACTCACTGTCCGAGGCCATCGCCGCGTCCTTATCCGTCCCTGTCACAGCTGGACCGGTTGTCTGCTCCGTGCAGCATCCCTGCTCTTCTTCATCATGCCCATCTTCAGCGGCGAATGTTGCTGCGTTCACTGACCGTGGGAAATATTGATATCGAACGGGGGTCGTCGTCGAACAACGAGTAAACTCTCCAGATTGTTAGCATTACCATAAGCATTATTATTTCAAACACGTAAATTTAATCCTAATCAGCAAACATTTAACATTTTTAACGGTGAATCTTCAAAAAAAAAAATTTAAAAGACAACAGTAGCCTACTCTCCTGTTGTACAAATATTTTTGACGTTAACATAAATTTTTGTTGTCCTATTTCCAACTTTTCAAGGTTATTGTAGAGTTTTATTTCCAACGTTAAACTGTAAATAGGTTAAACTGCTGCTACTCTGCTTATACAATCGGTAATCCAAATAGAATAATGAAGACATGATCAATTATTACTGTATCTTGGGTATATTTCACTGTTATCTTGTTGTTACAAGATCTGTAAATTGGGTCATCACGTTCCGCATTTACTAGTTTTCAAAATGAATGGTGCATACAAAATATAAGTTTGTACTTACGTTAAAGAACAGAAAATTGTGATGGAGTTGGTGAAATCCACATACAGTAAAGCAGCACATGCAAATATTTAATGTTGTAGCTCACAGCTTGTCTGTGTTGTAGCTTTTCTGTTCACAATCTAAAAAAAAAATCTTTGCAGTGATTATAAGATATCCACGATGAGGCTCACATGTAACCAAAGATTTCCAAAAACCTCTCCGAAAAAGGAAAAGGAGTTGGTAGATCGGCGAATACAGGCATCAGCAGGATGAAGCTAAGATTGTAAAATGTATTTGAATAATCTAACATGATATATGGGCTCATGTGAAGATGAGGCTGAGCTTTGAGCTTAAGGGTAAAGAGATGCATGATGGGACTACAGATAATGACAGAAGACAAGATGCCCTGCAGTCTACAACTGGCACTGGACTAAATTAACCCTTTAGTGTTGGACAGTGTCTCTTTCCAGTTTACACTGAATTGTACAATCCAAGCTTTGAAAAAAACTCATTTATGAAGGGTACAGAGAGATATGACAGCTATGGCAAAGGGAAATCAAAGCCCATACAGTAAGAATAAGGTTTGACAGAATTCCAATTGATGTTGACAGCAATACTGCTTGGTATTTTAAACATATTTCATATAAATAATACAGGTAAATGAATACATGTAGGGTCTGTATTGTGATTTAATTCTGTCAATATGAGGCTGTGGGAGTCTTCATAAGGTTATAAAAACATTTAAATGGTTCAGCGTATCAAAAACATTCACATTCTCTATTACATAACATGACCTAGTTAGTGCAATCAGTCAAAACGTTGGAGAATAAACAATAAAGTATTAAAATGTGACATTTTCTTGGTACGTTACCCTATAGTTATCCTGAAAGCACACATTATAAAACAAACAAACACACGGCAGATCCAGTGAAGAAGCACGAGGGGAGGACTGCAGAATAAGCCTCATCACCACTTGAAGGGATCCAGCTTTCTTGTTTTTTCTAAAGAGAGAATCATGAAAAATCATGGCAGGAATAGAAAATTAAATTATTTATTTTGTGATCTGCACTAAAAATGTGCAAACTTTTAGCAAGCTCTAAGTAAATATAAAGTAAGTACGTGCAAGCATATAAACACTGAATAATTAATGATAGAGATAATCTAGATATTTTTACTTCTCCCTCAGGTTAACACCACTGATTAAGCTGTGAGAATAGCATGGAGAGAATGAAGATGTTATGAGGTGTCTTAGTCGATCTCATACCTTCAACCCAATCCAATGAGCTGAGACGATGGATGTAAGTGGCCTTCGTGTCTTCTTTCCACACGTCACCTGTCAAACAGAGCCACACACAACTCTCACACTTGCAGTTGATTGTGTATTTTATCATTTAACATCATCATCAACAACATTTATTGAATCTCTAGCAAAAGTCTTTTCTTATATTAGTAAATGCACCATTGAGTTTTCTCACAAATTAAGCCTTTACACAAGAATCAAACTAAATTATGGTCAATTCCTTCAACATCATGAAGGGTATAGAGAAAAATAATTAATACATGAATATATAAATAGCAATATTTTCTAAAATCCATCTAATAATATGAATGGTGGAGGAGGGACTTACTTGAGATATGCACGTTGGTATCGGTTCTCGCTTTGAGTGAAGGTTTGGTCTTCCTAGAGTTGCCCAATAGAGGTGCATGGCCAGACCCAGTGGTCCAATTCAACTCTACCTGACGGTGGCGCCGTGACTTGGAGGACTAAGAGCAACAAATCACACACATGCACCCACACACACACATTTTGAGCAACATAGCTCTTGAATCTCCATAAAGCAGAACTACAATTTAGTGTGAAGTGTGAAATTTAAATCAAGACATTTGATTGCCTACACTAAACTTGTGAAAATGAACCATGTTGTTAACAGCAGAAACGTATACTGCAGGATTACAGGAGTAGAGGAGAAATTGGAAAATAAAACACAAACCTCTGCAGCCTGTCCAAAAGCTTTGGATTTGATGGAAGAGAGAAGTTTGGCTCGCTCGGAGCACTGAGGAGACAAGAAACAGGCTGAGTCAGGACAGGGGTGCTGCTCCAAGGCCAACATTACTATTAGGTCTTCAGAGGGAGGAAATATAAATACAAAAAGTGCCACTGTAACTAATCACTGATCACATGTTCACACTGACCTCTTGCTGAGATGATGTTCCCTCACCACTGTCTTCTTCATCTTCATGTTTAACATTCTGAGAGGGCAAACACACGTCATTTCATCACAGTCATAATGTGAGTAGACCATAACATAAAAAGCAATGAAATAATCGAACAGACAAATAAAACTGTAGCACTGACCACCCCTGGCCCCTCCCCCACTGCCTCACCCTTCCTTGCTGCTGCTGCTGCCACTTGTAGAAATCCACCACAGAGCTGTGGAGCTTAGAGACCAGGTCTTTGCGGATCAGTTTCACAGATGAATCTAGATGTTTCAGAGAGCAGGACACAGCTGACTTCTGCTTCTCGTAGAGTTCATGAACGTTGGAGAGCTCCTGCAGGTATAGCACATAAAACAATTTCAAACTCAAGGAAAGTTTTGCCTGAAAATATCAGGATCGTACCAACAGTTTCTCCTCTCACCTCCAGCAGTTCAGTGTTGATCAGCTCCTGTGGACGGGAAGCTCGCTCCACAAACTCCTCACGCAATGATGAAGGTTTAACCTTCCTCTGCCTCTTGAAGCTCAGCTGGCAAGAGGAGGAAGACAATTGTAATTTAAAGTTAAATAAAAGTTATTTCATTGGCAATATCAATGCTAAAATCAGTCCAATATTTACCCCTTAATCATTGGTAAATGAATTGGTAAATAAATCAACTTTCTGCTAAACAGTTGGGGGGTATTTCAAAGGACTTTGTTTAAATTAAATGGGCCTTTTCCCCTAAGGTAGCCATTAATAATCAAGTATACCCTGTAGAAAAGTGATGAAAACATCTCAAAATTTTTAAAGAAGTAATTTAAAAGAATCTTAAAATCCACAATTACTTTTTTAAGGTTTTTAAGTATCACTTATACCATTTTCTATCTTTGAAAACGTCCCCTGGAATATAAAATAAAACTCCTGCGTTCATTACAGAATACCACACAGTATAGGAGGTTAATGTGTTGGGCAAACACCCAAGAATGGTATTCTAGAAAAAGTCATTTTATATTGGGGTTTTTTTCCTCATTTGACTAAGTTCAGTATCAATTTATTTGTTGTTTTATACTGCAGATGTAGATAGCTTACCAGGGTTGGCATGGCAGTGAAGTGGAAAGCTTTCTGAACCAGAAGCTGTCTGAGGATGAAGATGATGTCATGGTGCTCAGCATCCTGAGCATCTTTCTCAAACTTCTTCGTATCCTCCCAGTCCTTCAGGGATAGACGGATCTGCGGTGAAGAAGAAACAACAGAAGACACAAATAACTATATTTTGGGTAATAATTCAAATTCTGCTTTACATGATGTGATTTTATCGCACTGTATTGTATCTATATTATTATTTACTGGGATGTGGCAATCTGAAAGGGAAACTCATAATAGGAGACAATAACATACTGAATACTAAATATGTGTAAAATAACTTTTGTATAGCTTTTATTGCTACATTCATTTCAAACACAGACACACAAATAAATCGAAATGGCTGACACTAAAATGTATCACAATTGTATGACAGTGAGGTGTGTGCAGGTGTGTGTGTGTGACTTGTCTGACCGGTTCAGGGGGGGAGGCGTCCTGGGTGTGGAACAGGCTGAACATTAAATAAAGACCCCCGACTCTGATCTGGAAGCTGAAAGGTGGCAGAAAGAAGCTGCAGGCTATGTCGAGGATCAGACGACTGAACAGTCGCTTCTCATGGCTTAATGTGCCACTGAAAAACATCAATACATCACAAATAAGTCAAGTCACCCAAGACAAACTCTGAGGAACCACCCATATATCAACCTTTAGAAAGTATTGTATAAAATTATAGTAAAAGCCCAAAGTTGCTGAAAAATACCAAAATTAGCAGGATACATTCAAGGGAAATCTGTATCAAACGATAAAAAACGATGACAATAAAGAGCTAAATTAAAAACACTAAAAAGTAATTGTAAGCCTGCTGGATTTTAGACTTCTTTTTTTACGAGAAACAATGATATTTCATGGCTTTTCTATGTGATAAACTCAACTATTAATGCGTTTGTAATGTGTAAAGACAAATTAGTTGATCAAAAATCCTTTTAAGAGCCCTGATCTGTTAGCCTTTGTTAAAGTGTTCGTGGATGCAGTCTCTCTACATAATTGCAAATTAACATCTGTATTATCATTCTTTTATCTTGATTATGTTCATCTTATACATGCTAGTTGATGTTTCTTTGTTGATATTATTTACGAACAAACAGTGATTCGCCTCACTAATGTTATGCTCGGAAATAATTATGATGGTGAGAAATAAGTTTTGAACATATTAACATACCAGAAGATCTCTGAAAACTTCATTTCTCGCCAGATATTGGAGAAAATCTCGAAACGGACAGAATCTGTCTCCTTGAAGCGCGTCAACAGCTCCTCGCAGTCTGATTTTACCTGTCCTTTACAAAAATCCATCTCACCCAAGCTTACTTATGTACACAAACGTTAAACTGAGACCTCGGTTTCGTAAAAAAATGTTATAAAATGTTATGTTTTAAATATTTTTCTACTCTAAAATAGCTCCTGTAGTCAGCCTCCATCATGTAAACACACGATTCAAATACGCCCGTCGAGTGATTTGTACGTCATCATGAATCGACGTTGATACGTTGATCTTAAAGTCGGAACTTTATTAATTAACGTATAAGACATTTTAATAGTAGCGGATTTAAAGTTAATTAAACGTCTTGTTTGAATCTAAAAACGTTTTGATTCACAAATTTTATCTATCTTTTTAATTGACAAGAAAAAAAATCCACATCCACGAATCATCCGAGATGATTCAATGCATGACAGATGGTACAACTACACTTCTCCAAGTTTCAAGCCATTCTGATGTAGTATTTCAAAATTAAAACTCCTTAAATGTTGCTATGATTACTTAATTATAGACAAACATATTCTCAATTCGTCGTGTCGTGTATTGTCATATTATACATATGATGAATTTGGTTTCCAATCCGTAATACATTTCAGTCCCTGAACGCATCATACGGAAATGCGTGCATGACGATTTGCGGAAGTAAACAAACGTTCTCGAGCTGACGTGGAGCCAGAGGACTCGTATCATCCAAGTGCTTTGGACAGGATAAAATCGATCTTTTCCACTTATTTAGAGAGAAGTTGTCACGTTAGCGGTGCTATTAGTTTCAAACGACCTAAATGGGCGTCATCGGTGTCGTCTAATCTCTTTTGATAAGTGACGGTCGTTGGAAAAAGATTCACCCGAAAGGAAAATGGCGACAGTGGATGAGGCCAGCAGACCTTTCGCTGGGCTGTCAGATGTCTCTATCTCGGAAGACATCCCGGTGGAGGGGGAGATCACCGTCCCCGTCACCTCCTCCCGGCGGGACGATGAGTTTTCCACGTTGGACGAGCCGGTGAAAGAAACCATCTTGAGGGACCTACGGGCGGTAGGGAAGAAGTTCGTCCACGTTCTGTACCCAAAACGAAGCTCGGCGCTGCTGCGGGACTGGGACCTGTGGGGCCCGCTGCTGCTCTGCGTCATGTTGGCCCTGCTACTGCAAGGGGGAGCGGTGGATAGCCACTACCAGGGGGGACCACAGTTCGCTGAGGTGCTTTTCTCCGCCATGTGGCCTTCTTTAGCTTAGGAGCCGACGTTTACGTAACATTTGTTTAGGTGGACAGAGTGTTGGCACAAAGCACGCCGAAATAAGTTTAAAAAACAGATTTCAAATTATGCATAATCAGTTTGAGCTAGGGCTGTCTCTATTGATTATTTTGGGAGGAAGTGGTTGATTACCGATTATTCACCAAATAGTCTGTATTTGTATGTGTACACTTGGCTATCTGTCAGTTTGTTTCTTGTTGTAAGAGACAATGAGGCCAGATTTCTAATCCTGACTGATGGAAATTTTAGTAAGTCAACATAATTCAGCAATTTGATATGGAAGTGATATTGCCTTTTATGACAGACTAGTAGATATGATCAGGTGTTGGGATTAAACGGCGATGTGTTATATTTTAATGGATGGATACACGAAGGCATACATTTGCCAAAGAGAAGATTTATTGTTTGGCTTCATGCAACACAGCTGTGGTGTTTCTGCATGGTTGTGTTCTACAGCTGTGAAGAAGACAGCAGAGATTGGCTCAGCTCTGTTTGCTCAGGTGCCATCGTTGCTTTTGCCACTTTGTTAAATAAGCAATGATGTGTCATTTCAATCCATTATTATTATATTTTAAATTGATTAGTTGATTATCATTGATCCATTGCAGCGATCCAAGTTTCAACAGGACTACAATTCAGGGGACCTCAGATTCTGTATGAAATCTGACATACGAGGCATGATTTATAAATTCTAATCCTGACGCATAAGTGAACACATAAGGATTGTAGTATTACTCATGTTAGTGCTATAGTTCTTTAGTTTTTTTGCACATCAGCTGAATCCATTCAGGGTCTGAGTTGTGGAAGATAAAATAGGTCAATGTGCAGCAATGTAGTTGCTGTAGCTGCTTTGCACATGCTGTACTGATGAAAAAGCCTTGGAACTGGATAAACTCTTGGCAGATCAAGTCAAGTTTGAAGTTAATTTGCATCTTTCATTATCAGATTCAATGTCTCAAGGGCCATACAAGCCCACATAGCAAACAGTTCCCGCCCAAGCTAGGAAGTCAAGGAAACTCCTCTTAAAAACATATAAAGAAGAAAGCTCGGTAGAGGAAATTCAAGGAAGAAACTTAAATGTAGATTAGAATCGTCTTTGTACATAGTACAAGTATAAGTACAACGGAATACAGTTTTGCATCTAATCAGAGAGCAAACTAGTAAGTGTTCAGTAAAGACAATATAAACAAATAAATGCGGATGCAAAACTTGAGACCAAATTCATACAGAGAATCTCAAGTCCACAGATGGTCAAAATCAGTAAGATAAAGAGAGAATAAACACAACACATATACATAAATACAACAGAAATAATTGGGACTTCAAACCGATAAGGTTGATGGGGAATCAACTTTGATGCAGTGAAATGCAGCCTTTGATGCATGCAAATAACCACAGTCAAGCTGTTATGCCTTATATTTAATCATGATACTGTGTATTTTTGTGCAAACTTTCTTGGGTTGATTTTCCAGTAAAATATTCTTTTTGTTAACCCCAGGTGTTTGTCATCGTCTGGTTCGGCTCCATCATCATTACCCTAAACTCCAAGCTGCTGGGTGGGACGCTCTCCTTCTTTCAGAGTCTTTGCGTGCTGGGCTACTGCATCATGCCTTTGACAGCAGCCATGGTTGTGTGCCGCCTCGTCCTGCTCAGTGGCTCGGGGACGGTCAGCTTCGCCGTGCGTCTGGCAGTGGTGACGGCATCTTTTGGCTGGTCCACCTTCGCCTCCACAGCCTTCCTCACAGATAGCCAGCCACCCAACCGCAAGGCGCTCGTAGTCTACCCAGTCTTCCTCTTCTACTTCGTGATAAGCTGGATGATCCTGACATTCTCACCGTCCCAGTAAAGGAGAAACACAAAGGGTTTGAGTAGGACTGAGCTGTTCTAGAACTTAAACCAACACCCTTGTTTGCCTTTTGAAAGGAGAATGGCTACTAAACAGACAGTGGTTGTTTCTACGCCTCTGAGTCAACATTTAAACCTATGTAACAACAGCATTTCCAGTCTGACTGCTTTCTAGGAGACAGTGGCGGGTCTGCCAGACACTGGAGTTGCGATGATATTCTGCTCCAGGGACAGAGTGGAACAGACAAACGTGCTTATATTTCACAAGTTTGTCTCCCAAATGTGATTGTGCTCTGTGTAAAACAACATCTTATGGGTTATGGTTGGAAAAAACTGAATGTATGAGCCAGGAGCAAAAACCCAAGTTTCTACTTTTGCTTTCCTCGTGGTCACTCTGTCGATGATTTAAAGCTTGTACAGTGTTAAAGAATGTGCTTTCATCAGTACAATGAGAGTATACTCACTGCACTACTCTCTCACCACAGTCTGCATTATTTGACATGCTTAGCTGGAATTTTGGGAGACATACTGTGTCGCAAATAAGAGAACAAACTGGTTTACTTGCAAAAAGTCATCGGTAAAGAGCCTTGATGTCAAAGGTCAAGGATGTTGTCAGAAAAGGGAAGTAGTACTGAAGTTTGTTTTCCTTAAGCCTAGACGTGAGCGAGCCATGGTTCACTCATAAGATTTCCTTTCATTTTTCTCTTGGACCCTTTACTCCTTTATGCTGAAGATCTGTGATTAACAAAAACCTCTGAATGTTTTGTGGGTTTTTTTCCCCCATTCTACAACATTAATGACATAATTACATAAATGAATCAAGTGTGATTTTTTTTTTTTTATTATTATTATTATATACTTTATGTTCCATGAATAGCTTGCGGGGAGTGTCCTTTTAAACAAGTGTTAGCTATTTTCTGCAGAGTTTATTTTCTGCAGAACTGGAAAGGTCTATGAGACAAATTGTAAAATAAATAGCAAACGCAGAGGAAAGGAGCGATGTAAGAGTTCCTGACATGACACTTTTTTCACTCTTGTGGTTGTTGTGTTGGCTGTTATTCAACCTTGGCGGTTTTGTCTTTGTTTGGTGTATGTTTCTACATCCTTGTGATAACTGGCCAAATAGAGATGACACAAAGTTTTCATTTTGTGATCAATCCAAGGCTGTCACTGGTTTCTGCCCATGAGTATGGCTATGAATAAAAGGCGAGAAATTAGATTTGTTTGTAAAAAATCAGGCTGTGGTTTGGGCTCTAAACCTATCGATTTTTGTTTTAATTTTTGTCAGTTACCTGTTCATACTGGAAGTGATGAGTCTGAGACTGTTTTTCCACCTTTACGATGTTTCACATCTGCTCTGTGGATGATACGATGATTAAGTTTTGTCTTATCATTATATCATCTTCCTCTCTTTTCAGTTCTTTTTGCATCATATTTGCAAAACCTTTGTTCAAATCCTTTTGGACATTATTTGTTCATTTATTTTATTTATGCATAACAGTTTATTTAAAAAGGAAACAATGGTGAGAAACTAAACTAAACTCATCTAATGAGCAATTAATTCACATCAAGTGAATCTTATTCTTCCCAAATCACATCCCAGTTACAACAAAATTCCACATGAATCAGTTTTTAGTGTTTCTTACTTTGATAACAAGGTTTCTGTAATCTGGGTGTCAGAGTTACCAACTGAGGTCCTCTTTTAAAAAAAGTTATCGGCTGTGCTGTAAATCAGTTTTGATCAGAATTTTTTTTAAAAAAACAGTTCATGGTGAGGCCCCATCCACCCAGCTTGTTTTGACAAAACATACACAGAACACATGGTCTGATATTATTCTCATAATTGGATATTTTTGATCAGTTATTTGTATTTTCTCATTGATTTAAATGCATTTATGTTCATGTGTTCAAAAAATGACAGTCAATTTTTTATTTATTTGGCCTAAAATTTTTAATTTGGGTTAATATTATTGTGAAGGAAATTTTCTGTTGTTGCCGCTCTCTTTAAAGCATCCTGAGGGTTGCTACACAGTCCCACACAGACGCCCCACTGAGAACGATAGTTCACTGCTACGACTGCTAGATGTTCAAGCTGCTGCTCTACCCCCATCCTCTGATGTCTAGAAAACCAAGGTGAGGGAGGAAGACTCCTGAGTTAGGACAGACCTTTACCTGGCCGTCAGCACTCCCACTGTCTCATAGACACCCTGATCTTCTACATTATGTTAAGGATGAGAGCAACGTGGGTTGAGTAAGATATGCACAAAGGCTTAGGTTGAGGATCTCCAATCATACATGTAGAAGCCATGATTCTGGTAAATGGACTGCATTTCTGTAGCGCTTTTTTCCAAAGTGCTTTACAATGTTTGCCTCACTATCAGTCATACACACATTCACACACCGACAGCCGAGGTAACCATGCAAGGCCCACTAGCTTAGTTACCTTGGTTACCTGATTAGAGGATGAATAACCTTATTTAGGACTACGGGCTCGAACATGCCTCCGATTTGGGCTGGCATTTGCATTGTTAAGCTGTACCATGTGACTGTCCTCTCGAATCTCACTGATGCATCAGGAAATAAATATTTCTGCTCAAGACATGCCTTGGCTCATCTGGTTTCTTAAATCACAAATGTGGGACACTTTAGATAAAGTGCCACACAAACCTCACAATACCTGTTCAATTGAAATAGATGAGTTTGAGTTAAGTAAATTTGAGAGAAGAAAGCTGTGGTGTGTGCATGTTCACCTCCACATTACCAATAAAGAGGCTGGTTTCCAGGGCAACCGCTGAGGTTACACACTAGAGAAAATATCCTGAGGTGGCTGAAAAATGCTTACCTACGTGTAATCAAGACCGGCGGTGAGGACTGTGCTCATTGGGAAAAAAAGTTCTGTTGTATTTGATAATAATAACTGTATAATAATAATTATAGTTATCAAAATCAAGGTTGTGATGGGGCTGGAGACAGACGACTCATCTCACACCCCAATTCACCCAAGCTGCTACTTTGATTCACTTTTTATTACTGTCACTTATCTCGTATTATCATTGTGTACACACACACACACACACTTAAGTCAATGCTTTAATGAAAGTAAAAAAACGAGGTTAACCCTGTAAAATCTGTTAAATGAACTATCATTGCGTACCAAACTATTCAGGATGAAGAACTTTATTTATCATTGGGCTACACATTGATGCTCAATAAAGTTTTTCATTAAAAAATCAAAACAAGGACGTCACCATTGGCGACAGGAAAACAATGGCGGGAACGCAGCGGTATTTACGTTCAACAAACACTTGTAGGAAAATGCCATAACGGCAGGTTAGGCGTTATTTTCGCCAAAGTTACTCAAGGTGAATTCTTTTGGAAGTGGGATCCAAAAGAAGGCGTTTTTCGGCCGCATGAAGCGGACTGAGCCGTAGTCTGTAGCCGCAGTTATCCTAGCATGTTTGTGTCGGAGGAACTCCCGCAGCTGCCGGTGGAAATCTGGGTTCATATTCTTAGCTTTCTGTCCATGGAGGAGAAACATACGGTCCGCACCTGCTGCAGGTCCATGAAGAAGCTGGTGGACTACCCGTCCCTGTGGAGGAACTACATGGTGGTCCTGTCCGACCTCCGCCGCTACACCTACGGCTTCTGGTACATGCTACGCGACCGGAAACTCACACGGGTAATGGTGCGACACCTGCGGCGCAAAGAGTGGAGGCGGCTCATCACCTTCCTTCCCGCGATGACCGCCATCATCTTCGTGGACGGCGGGAGGCAATACAAGGAGAAATACTTGAAGAACCTGAGCAGATTCCCCGAGCTGAAGGACGTGGGGGTGCGGGACGCCATCTGGGAGGAGTCCGTGCTGGGGACGAGTCTGATCGAGCAGCTGCAGGATCGGCTCACTCACCTGAGCGTGTGCAACGTCCGGCTCCCCTGCACGGAGGAGTTCCTTACCCGGGTGTCCGAGCTGGTCAATCTGCGGTACCTGCTCTTCCATCCGCAGGGGCAGGGATACGGGCTGGACACGGTACGACCGGTGCCCCGCGCAGTCTTCCACAAGCTGCTACTGAGGCTGAAGAAGCTCAAGCACCTGTCCTGGGGGATGAGGGGGGAGCCCCACGTCCCGCTCCCGGATGACTACCTGAGCCCCCCGGACCCGGAGCAGCCAGGTGAGGCCACACGGAGGAACACTGCTGTGAAGCTGATTTAGTTTCCTTTATCCCCCCCAGATATTTTTCATCATATAACAAATCAGAATAACTGATAATTGCTGAGTATTGGAACGTTTTTTGACCAAATTTCTTACTAAGAGATAAGATAGCAGCATCAAGTACTCCACTCCTCAAATTAATTGTCTGCATGGTGACCATAATAATTAGTCTAATGATTGAAAAACTGCCAGTTTGTCATATGGCCTCTGAAATACATTCCCAAGTCGTTCTTCCAAAGGCCACAATGCAGAGCCAACAAAGCACATCATCATCATCATCATCATGTGAGTGTATTGAAGATTAGAATCAAAATCTCTGTCCCTCAGGGTCATGCCGTTACGGCGGTCCAATGCTGATCAATCTGGAGCTTGTGGATTATCCAGAGACCGTCCTGCCGGAGAACGCCCTGAAGAGCCTGACCTCTCTCAGGTCTCTCACTGTCAGGTACAGATACATCAGAGAAGGCATCCAGTGTCGCCTCAACTCCTGGTTGAGTCCTCTCAACCAGCTGGAAACGCTTAGCATCATTGGTGAGTGTCAGGTGTCTCTGATTTCTCCTAACCTGAGATCCATGATGGGGTTGTTGGTTTTTTTTGATAGAGAGGTAAATCTTTAATTGTGCCCTAATTTTTGAGTTCGCGTGTGTGTTTTCCTGTTTGTACTCTCCCTTTCTAGGTGGGAATTCTCTTGCTGTCTACACAACCACCATTCCATCCAGTGTGACCAGGCTCACCCTCCGTGTTGCTATAACACTGAAAGACATGGACACCATCGCCCCAAAGGTCCCAGCGCTCCAGCACCTTGACATTGAGCAGAACCGCTCCTGCGGCAGCCTCTGCCGGAGGATCCCCATGCTTTTTCCTGAGCTCAGGACGCTCCGGATACGGTGAGCACCATCAGAAGAGATGTCACCATTCTTACAAAACTGAGGATGTGACAAAAAACATTTATTTTCCTTTTTTTGTCCATCAGATTTTTTCGCCGAGAACCAGAAAAAGACCTCCTGAACCTCCACCGGCTGCGATACCTGGTGCGGCTGGAGCTTCTGGTGGAGCGGTCTTACATCCTTAGGCATTACCTGAACAGTCACCCCTGGCCCAGTCCTTCCGTACTGGCCCTAATCAACCAACTACGAGAACTGTCCCAGAACAGATTCTCTGTCATCACCACCATGCGGCCGAGAAACCAACTGCGAGAGTGTGACTGTGTGTGGGAGGGAGACTGAAGAGTTGAAGGAAAAACTGAGAAAGGATTTTATCTTTTTACTCTGCCATGAGAAAGAGTCACGTCGAAAGCCTGTCGCACCTTAAATCTAAATGAAGCCAAATTCTTAGAATGACTATATTATTATATTATTTAACTATTGCTCTGCAAAGATCAGAAACCACCATTCAGCACTTTACTCTATGCTCAATGAAGTTTTGGTGCCAGTATCTGATGCCAAGATTTGTGGAATAAAAGCCGTAAAGGTCCACTTGATTGTAAAGCTGAAACAAATAATCAATTTTTATATCAATTAATTGTAAAACTATTATTTGTAAAACAACTTTTATTTTCTGGTTGTTGGTTGAACACAATCAACAATTTTGAGTGAGCACTTTGTTCTGGACTCTTCATGGTCTCTAACGTTAAGACTTCATATTCACCCATGGACTTAAGATCTTCTATTGGGTTCAGGACTCACATGTTGTATTTTTTTTCATTAAGTGTATGACACATTGTTGCACTTCCTGTTTTTGCTTTTATTTTAAGATTTTTCCTGTTCTTCTTGGTGTGCTTTAGGCTGGCTTGTGTATTGTTTTATATGGGCTTGTAAACCCTTTTAACCATTGTGATATTGGGCTTCATGAATACATGTGACTCGTGAAAAAAGTCAAAAAATAAATAATATATTAATCATTACTTAATATGATGAACATGTCATTGACTCTACAAAAACCGAATGAATGCAATGTAGACAAAATATATAAATATGATTTAATGTTGATGTTCAGTTTGCTTCTCTGAAAACTTGGACTGTACAGTACAAACTAGAGGTGAAAACCTATTAGCACGTCATTTATTATGATGTAATACACATAATAGCAGGAATGTAAACCAAATCAGCCATGCGTCCATAGATTTAAATGGCTCCAGTGACAGCTGCCATTTTTTTGTGTATTAGAAAACAAAATCTTACAGCAAGTGGCTTGTTTTTACATTCTTCATTTGCTACTGTTGAGCCTAAGTCATAAAACAAGGACTACATGAGAGCAGTAAAAAGTGTCCAAGTATTCATAAATGCAAATCTACTCATGGTTCACACTAGAAATTCTATGTATGCCTCCACTTTCATCACAAAGTGGGGTT